>CP106726.1:1069448-1102468 GCA_025506655.1 Gossypium rotundifolium
AGTGGGCTTCCCTTACGCCTACTAAGAAGGACTCGGTATGGGTAATAGTGGACCGTTTGACCAAGTCCGCACACTTTATCCCTGTCAGAATGGATTATTCTCTTCAGAAGTTGGCCAAGTTGTATGTGGCGGAAATTGTGAGATTACATGGAGTACCAATGTCGATCATCTCTGATAGAGACCCGAGGTTTACATCTCGATTTTGGAAAGCACTTCACCAAGCTTTAGGCACTAAGCTAGACTTCACTACGGCTTTTCATCCACAATCAGACGGGTAGTCTGAACGAGTTATACAAGTGTTGGAAGATATGTTGAGAGGCTGTGTAATGGATTTTCGAGGAAGTTGGGAAGACTACTTGCCTTTAGCTGAATTCGCCTACAACAATAGCTATCAAGCCGACATTGAATGGCACCGTCTGAAGCATTATATGGAAGGAAGTGTAGAACACCCACTTGTTGGACCGAGTTAGGAGAAGCAGCGAGTTTTGGGTCGAGTTGGTGCGTAAACGAAGAGAAGGTTGAGTTAATTAGGTACGCAGTTGAAGGAAGCCTCGATAGGCAAAAGTCATCTGTGAGACCTTAAGCGAAAGGAAATAGAGTTTGAAGTGGGAGATCAAGTGTTCTTGAAAGTCTCACCTTGGAAGAAGGTAATGAGGTTTGGTAGAAAGGAAGCTAAGCCAAGGTTTATAGGGCCTTATCAAATCTTGAAGCGAGTTGGGCGGTGGCATACCAACTAGAGTTGCCACTGAATTGCAGCGGATGCATGGCGTATTTCATGTGTCCATGTTACGTCGCTATCGATCGGATCCATCTCATGTGATGCCGGTTGAAGAAGTGGAACTAAGGCGGACTTATCCTATGAGGAGGAACCAATTCGGATCTTAGAGCGTGATGTGAAAGTACTACGAAGGAAGGCAGTTCCTCTAGTCAAAGTGCTATGGCGCAATCATGGAAGCGGAAGAAGCTTCATGGGAGCGGAAGAGGCAATGAGACAACAATACCCTCAACTATTTTAGTTAGGAAATTTTGGGGATGAAATTTTGTTTAAGGGGGTAGAAGCTGTAACATCTGAATAGGGCCTATGCATTTCCGGTTTAATTGTATGAAATAGCGAGTTCAAGTACTATGAATAAATTTTGAAACTTTTGGAAACCTAGAAATGCATGGAAATGGAAATGAAAATGAAAATGGAAATGGAAATGGACATCTTTGGAAACTTAGACATTTTGGAAACTTAGACATTTTGGAAACTTAGACATTTTGGAAACTTAGACATTTTGGAAACTTAGACATTTTGGAAACTGAACATTTTGGAAACCTAAACATTTTGGAAACTGAACATTTTGGAAACCTAAACATTTTGGAAACCTAAACATTTTGGAAACACGAAGATGTAAGGAAAATGGCAAGTTATAGAGAAACGCTGAAAATTTTAGGAAACTTAGAAATAAAGTAGGAATGACAAAATTTAAAGCCCAAAATGGGAGATAAGGGCAAGAGGGCCTTAAAAGAAAAAGTTGGTGAATTTTGACATACAATCGAGCTTGGAAAAGTGGCACGAAGTGTCACTAAGGGTTTATGGGAATGGCATGAGTTCGAGTCACTTGAAAGCAATTTTGAAAGTTTAATTTTGTTCCCCAAGGCTAGGGATGGGCGGCACATGCTTGCTTGAAAGGGGAGAGTTTTATTTTATTAAAACTTGTCAAATTAAAGTGATAAATAAAGGATTTATTTTACTAAGATAAATAAAGAATTAAAGGATGGATTAAAGGTTATTTTAATTCAATAAAGTGATAATTAATGAAGATTAAATTATCACTTGGGAGAATAATAGCCAAGTTTTGGACTCTTGGTCTAGCGATTCAGTTAAAAGAGGAAAAGAGACTTTTCTCTCATTCACTTCACTTCTTAGAAATTTTGCTCTCTCTTTCCCTCTCATTGCGAATTTCCCTAAGCAAGGACTCCATCTTTTCTTTTCCTTCCTTTTGCCATTGCCTAGTCAAAACTCTTCTCTTCCAATCTCGGTTACATCTCCATAGCGGGATCTCGATAAACCAAGACAAGGAAACAAGTGATTGAAGGTTTCAAGGTAAGTTAAGCCATTCAATTTTCTTTCTTCCTAGTTAGAAAGTAAAAGGCTTAATTCCTATTCTCTTTGATCATGGCCGAATATACAAGGGATCTCGGGTTTCCACCATCGTTGAACATAAAGATCAAGGATCTAAGGTAAGAACAATTGATTCTTGTTCTTTTAAATCAATTTAAACAAGGCTTAAGAAAATAACCTCTCTTTTTATCTATGGCGAATGTTAGAGGAGGAGTTTGGGATTTGGATCCGAGGAAAATTAAGGTAAGACACATTGGCTAAAGGCCATCTACCACTTATTAAAGTTAGATCAAATCTAACCTATGATCTTTAGGGATTTTGACGGATATTCAAGACAAAAAGGAACTTTGGGATTTGGAATCTCTAAGGTAAGCCTCTAAAATATTCGACTAAGGGTTGTGTGAGTATCTAAATCCATTCCTTAATTTTTGAAAAGCGAAAAACTAACCATATGGAACTACAAGGTTGGCCGAATATCAAGTAGAGGAAAAACCAAACTTTAGGATTTGTTTAATCACCAAATCGGCAAGGTGAGTTTTCCTTACAAATCCTACTAGGATTTGGTTTTGTTTAAAAGGGTTTATTAATGTGTGTTAATGGATGGGCGAATATAGGATTAATAGATCTAAAAATTAGATCGGGATTCTCGAGAAATCAAGGAACCTATTAAGCGAAAAAGGTGTGTACCCTTACTATTCTTGATATATTATGGTTAAATATTTTAATTTACGATATGAATAATAATATGAATGTGGCTATGTACCACACATGTGACAAAAAGTACCAAGGTAACGTTTCCTACTTTCGATAGGATTGTGATAAAAATGTTATTTTAATAACATGCGAATATATGAATATGAACATGAAATTAAATTATGATATATATATATACATGTTTTGGGGCATTCGGGATTTATGTTAAAGGGGAGAACAGTGTTGACTTGGTCTCACCTGCGAAGGTGTTGACTTGGTCTCACCTGTGAAATATGTCGACTACGGTCACATTGCGAAATTTTGGTAACCGGTTACAATAGTGTCTAATGACACAACGTGGAAAGTAGCGGATGGAGGGTCGACTTAGTAGTCCCCACGGTGTGCGAGTTGAGTACGGATGGAGAGTAGCGGATGGCTTATAGGTTTTGGGTTTGGGTTGCATCACAATTTCGTTACTATATGGACTTGATGATTTGAACATGAATGCGATTTATTGAATGATAGTATCGTGTGCACATTGAGTGTTGACTCACCCCATTGTGGGAATTATTTTTCGGTGATGAGCGTTGTGGATGGTAGGTAGACCATGAGGAGGCCATGCATCACTTGAAGAATTCATTCGTAATTTTGGACTTTATTTAATTTTAATACTTTTAAATTTTATTTTGGGTTTACTTGATGTAATAAGGCCATAAGGCCCGATGGATTATTCTTTGTTTTACATTACTTTTAATATTTTGCTAAGAACTATTTTGGGACATGTTACATCAAATTTGATTTACAAGATTAAATAAATGGGTTTTCAATCTAAGCCCAACTCAAAATGGTAGTTTTCTAAAATCTACAATTTCTCTAAGTATCGAATGATTTTGAGATCGGTTTACTTTAGGAACATACGGATCCAGTTCGGGCTCGTGGTAGGGTGTAGGGTGTTCGATTTGATATCGAGCAGTTTTAAACTCTCGGCACGTGGGCTTAGGCCAAAACGTTTTCAATGCGAGCCCAAAATGATTTTCTTTGAACATAAGCGAGCTTTTGGCATGGCCCTAAGTCTCCAAACCATGATCCACCGGTAAGTACCCTAACTATATGTGTGATTACGTGATTTATATAAGGGTAGAAAAGGCATGGAGCGTAGAATAGAATGATAGAAACTTGAACCCTAGGATTAGTCTACTCAAGCGCAGATACATAAGACTTAATACATCGAACCAACTTATGGCTAAGTCATTGAGCTAGTGGTGTGGTAACCCTTATGCATGTCTAGGATTGGATCAGGAAGAGCTTGGTATTTAAGCGGTCCTAGTGACTCACCTCCTCTTCGCAGAATCCTACAGTGCGTAGCTTTGGTTCACCCTAACTCGGAGGGCTCGGTGGTGTGGCAACCTCAGACGCATGTCTAGGAATGGTTTGGTGGGAGCTTGGTATTTAAGCAGTCCGTGACTCACCTCCTCTCCACTCGAATCCACTTTGGTGCGTAGCTTTGGTTCACCACGACCAAGAAGGCTCGGTCATAGGCTAAACATAATGACTAAAACCCGAAAGGAACTAGCCATGTTTTTTAAAAAAAAAGAGGAGAAAACAAAACAACAAACCCTAGATTTTTTTTCAAACTTTTAGAACTTTCCTTTAAATCTGAGAAAATTATTCTTACAACATTTTCTGAAAAACTCTTGATTTACGAAAATTACAAAAAAAAGCCCTTAGCAGTGAAATTACCAAAACGCCCCTGGTTTGTAAAATGTTCAACTACTCAACGACTTTACCAAAATTTCATGATTTCATAAACATTCAAAAACCCTAATTTGTAAAATATCAAAATACCATGATTTTAGAAAAAAATCACAAAATTGCCCCTAACATACAAAATTACCAAAATGACCCTAATTTCCAAATTTTGCAACATCCCCACCTTGAAGGAACAACTTTCGAAAAGAACCTCAAAATTTTACAACTTTTGAAATACCCCAAAGTTATTAATTTTTCAAATTTACCACGACTTGTGAAAATTACCAAAATACCCCGAGGTCAAAATTAAAATACCCCTAGTTTTAAAATTTTTTCAAGTTACCCTAGAATTTGGAGTTTTCAAAATAATTTTGACAAAAACATCAAGGAACCTTATTTTGACAAAATTACGAAAATGCCCAGAGGACAAAGTTACGAAAATACCCGGGTAGTGGAAAATAACAACAAACAACAAAAACTAACGTTTCTCGAATGAGCGGAAGTTCATATTTGTTTGATGGATGAATGGATGAATGGAAAAGGCGTGTGTTGTATGATACGAAAGAACCACTCTTAAATTCTTTTCATAAAACTTCTTCGATAAATAAGTGGAACAATGACTAATACATAAAATTCCTTAATCGGATCTCGCGCTAGAAAATGAGCTCTAGAGGACGTGGTCGTCGTGGTCGAGGAAGAGGAAGGATGACCGTGTCGGAACCCGTTAGAGTCGGGACAAAGGTCCGACAATGAGATGCCACCGCCACCACCACCCCCAATTTGTCAATGTTGAGCGGCGAGGCTCAGACGGGGAAGAGGCATGTCGCAGTCGCTCGTGAGTTTTGGAATTGGTGGCGGTCACGGGGAGGAAATGGAGGAAATCGGAAGTCGGTACCGAACGACTCGAGCTAATGGGCGAAATGTTTCGAGGAGTATCCAATGTGGCACCTAATACAATTGAGATCTTGGTTAGAAACAACGAACGCATCATGGATGAGCTTGATCGACTCAGAGGAAAAACTAAAGGGGATGGTAGCATTGTTACGTGATGAAGCGTATCAATGGTGGTTGATTGCTCGTGATGGTACAAGTAGTGAAAATCGACACGGAATTTGTTAAAGAGGCCTTCGGAAGAAGTATGTGGGAACCGGTATCTGAGATGAGCAGAGGAAGGCTTTTCTAGGGTTAGTCCAAGGAGTAAGTCCGTCGCAGAATATGAGGCGAATTTTGAGATTGAGCCGCTATGCTCGAGGGTAGTGGCGATCGAGCATGAACGCCGTGTTCATTTTGAGGAATGGCCGAGAAATGATTTAAGATCATATAATACCGCATCGGAGCGGGAATTCTCTGTTTTGGTAGAAAAGGCCAAGGTGGCCGAGGGATTAAGGATGCTACTAAGGGACCATGGACAAGAATAAGACCAAAAGAGGGTTTGGGTCATCCAGGAAAGGGTTACAAGAGGCCTAGGGTTGATGGGCCACGAGAATCAACAAAGTGGTACATGCAAGCGATTCGTCCGTGAATATTGTGGAAAGAGGCATCCAGGGAGTGTTGGAAAAAGATAGGAGCATGTTTTAGGTGTGGGTCCAAGGACCATATGTTTAAGGATTGCCCCAAACAACTGATTTGAGGTGACCCAGAGTGCTAGCTAGGGACCGATAGAGGCGGACAAGAGCCTCAATGGGGCCGTGGTTGAATAACCGTGGTAGTGGTGCAGGAGGTAGTGGAACACGGTAGAGGTAATGCTAATCTGAGATGCAAGACAACCGGCTTGGTTTATGCGGTTCATGAAGAAGGGAAGATGGAGACGCGCGGACGTAATAACCCAGTACGTTCTTTATCTTTGACAAACCCTACTTTGCTTTGATCGATGTGGGCTCGACCCATTCTTATGTTGTAAGTAGTGTAGTGAAAACATTAGGCCTAGACTCGAACTCTCTCGATAGGCGGATGATCGTAGTAAGCCCACTAGGCCAAACTATAGTGGTAGACAAGATCTTTGGAATGTACCCTAGAGATTAGTGGAGTGAGCTTTCGGCAGGACTTAATGGAGTTACCTTTGGAGAGTTTGAGCTTATACTCGGAATGGATTGGTTAGTAGAACACCGAGCCGTGTTGGATTGTGCAAACTAAGCGTATGGAACTAAGAACCTCGGAGGATGAAGTGGTGGTAATGATCGGAGAAAGGAGGAACTATTTATCTAATGTAGTTTCAAAGACTAAAGGTCGAGAAGATGGTTAAGAAAGGTTGCAAAGCATTCTTAGCTTTTGTAAGTGCGATAGGCGGGGAAGGAGGAAGGTGTTAATGGAGTTAGGACGAAGGGACTTTGTAGATGTGTTTCGGAGGAGTTCACAGAATACCCCAGACAGAGAGGTCGAATTTGGGATTGAATTGTTCTGGGGGCAGCCTCCGTGTCAATCGCTCCTTACCGAATGGCACCAAAGGAGTTAGTGGAGCTCAAGGCTCGGATACAAGAAGCTGTTGGACGTGGGTTCATCCGACCCAGTGTGTCTCCATGGGGAGCACGGTCCTTTTGTGAAGAAGAAGGATGGAACTATCGTATGTGCATAGACTACTGTCGATTAAATAAGTGACCATTAAGAACAAGTATCCCTTGCCAAGGATCGAGGACTTGTTCGATCGGTGAAGGAGCCGATGTTTTGAAGATCGATTCTTGTCGGGATACCATCGATTAAAGGTGAAGGAGGCTGATATCCATAAGACCGCTTTTAGGACAAGATATGGTCACTTCGAGTTTGTGGTGATGCCGTTTGGGTTGACAAATGCCCCAGCCGCGTTCATGGACATGATGAATCGGATTTTCCAACCCTACTTGGATAGATTCGTCGTTGTGTTCATCGATGATATTTTGGTGTATTCGAAGTCGGAGGAGGAGCATGATGAGCATCTCCGAGTCGTGTTGGAAGTATTAAGGGAGAAAAAGCTCTATGCCAAATTCAGCAAGTGCGAATTTTGGCTTAGGGAGGTGGCATTCTTAGGGCATGTGGTATCCGCAGAAGGAATAAGAGTGGACCTAGGAAGATCAAGCGGTGTTGGATTGGAAGCCACCTAGGTCCGTGGTGAAATCTGAGTTTCTTAGGCTTGGCGAGGCTATTACGAGAAGGTTCGTGGAAGGATTCTCGTCAATAGCGCGCCTTTAACCAAGTTACTAAGGAAGGAAGTACCCTCGAATGGACTAATAAGCGAAGAGAGCTTTGAAAAGCTTAAGAAGGTCTTGTGAGAGGCTCCAGTGTTAATTCAATAGGAGGCGGGAAAGGAATTTGTGGTGTCTTGTGATGCTTCGCATACGGGGTTAGGCGTGTGCTAATGCAAGATGGCAAAGTGGTTGCTTATGCGTCACGGCGCCTAAGGCCTCATGAACTTAACTATCCAACTCATGACTTAGAACTAGCGGTGGTGGTTTTCGCCTTAAGGTTTGGAGGCACTACCTTTATGGAGAAAGGTCATTATCTACAGCACCACAAGAGCCTTAAGTATTTATTAACTCGAAGGAGTTGAACTTGAGGCAACGAAGGTGGTTAGAATTGCTAAAGGACTATGGTGCTCGATAGAGTATCATCCGGGCAAAGCGACGTAGTAGCCGATGCCCTAAGTCGGAAGGTTGTATCGGATCTACGGGCCTTGTTCGCTCATATAAGTCTATATGATGATGGAAGCCTATTGGCAGAGTTGCAAGTCAGGCCCACATGGCTAAAGGAAGTGAAGGAGGACGGTTATCGATGATGACTTAAGTATTAAGTTGCAAACAAGCACAACAAGGGGATTAGAAGATTATGATGTCAATAATGAAGGAGTATTGTGCTATAAGGGTAAAGTTTGTATGCCGGAAGAATAAGGAGTTGAGACAAAAGATTCTTCGGGAAGCGCATGGTAGCCCCTATGCCATGCATCCCGGAGGCATCAAGCTGTATAGAGATCTAAGGGAACAATTTTGGTGGTCTAACCTGAAGCGAGAAGTGACTGAATTTGTGGGGAAATGTTTGACGTGTCAGCAAGTTAAGGCTGAACACCAAGTCCCATCAGGGTTGCTTCAACCAATCGAGATTCCCCAATGGAAATGGGAAAGAATTACCATGGACTTCGTTAGTGGGCTTCCCCTTACGCCTACTAAGAAGGACTCGGTATGGGTAATAGTGTACCGTTTGACCAAGTCCGCACACTTTATCCCTGTCAGAATGGATTATTCTCTTTAGAAGTTGGCCAAGTTGTATGTGGCGGAAATTGTGAGATTACATGGAGTACCAATGTCGATCATCTCTGATAGAGACCCAAGGTTTACATCTCGATTTTGGAAAGCACTTCATCAAGCTTTAGGCACTAAGCTAGACTTCACTACTTTTCATCCACAATCGACGGGTAGTCCGAGCGAGTTATACAAGTGTTGGAAGATATGTTGAGAGGTCGTGTAATGGATTTTCGAGGAAGTTGGGAAGACTACTTGCCTTTAGCTGAATTCGCTTACAACAATAGCTATCAAGCCGACATTCGAATGGCACCGTCTGAAGCATTATATGGAAGGAAGTGTAGAACACCCACTTGTTGGACCGAGTTAGGAGAACGCCGAGTTTTGGGTCGAGTTGGTGGCGTAAACCAAGAGAAGGTTGAGTTAATTAGGTGCACTGTTGAAGGAAGCCTCGATAGGCAAAAGTCATATCGCACCTTAAGCGAAAGGAAATAGAGTTTGAAGTGGGAGATCAAGTGTTCTTGAAAGTCTCACCTTGGAAGAAGGTAATGAGGTTTGGCGAAAAGGAAGCTAAGCCCAAGGTTTATAGGGCCTTATCAAATCTTGGCGAGTTGGGCGGTGGCATACCAACTAGAGTTGCCACACGAATTGCAAGCAGATGCATGACGTATTTCATGTGTCCATGTTACGTCGCTATCGATCGGATCCATCTCATGTGGTACCGTTGAAGAAGTGGAACTAAGGCCGGACTTATCCTATGAGGAGGAACCAATTCGGATCTTAGAACGTGATGTGAAAGTACTACGAAGGAAGCAGTTCCTCTAGTCAAAGTGCTATGGCGCAATCATGGAGCGGAAGAAGCTTCATGGGAGCGGAAGAGGCAATGAGACAAACAATACCCTCAACTATTTTAGTTAGGAAATTTCGGGACTAAATTTTGTTTAAGGGGTAGAAGCGTAACATCACGAATAGGGCCTATGCATTTCGGTTTAATTGTATGAAATGACGAGTTCAAGTACTATGAATAAATTTTGAAACTTTTGGAAACCTAGAAATGCATGGAAATGGAAATGAAAATGAAAATGGAAATGGAAATGGACATCTTTGGAAACTTAGACATTTTTGGAAACTTAGACATTTTTGGAAACTTAGACATTTTTGGAAACTTAGACATTTTGGAAACCTGAACATTTTGGAAACCTAAACATTTTGGAAACCTGAACATTTTGGAAACCTAAACATTTTGGAAACCTAAACATTTTGGAAACCTGAAGATGTAAGGAAAAATGGCAAGTTATAGAGCCACGCGAAAATTTTAGGAAACTTAGAAATAAGGCCGGAATGACAAAATTTAAAGCCCAAAATGGGAGATAAGGGCAAGAGGGCCTTAAAAGAAAAAGTTGGTGAATTTTGACATACAATCGAGCTTGGAAAAGTGGCCTGAAGTGTCACTAAGGGTTTATGGGAATGGCATGAGTTCGAGTCACTTGGAAAGCAATTTTTGAAAGTTTAATTTTGTTCCCAAGGCTAGGGATGGACTGGCACATGCTTGCTTGAAAGGGAGAGTTTTATTTTATTAAAACTTGTCAAATTAAAGTGATAAATAGAGGATTTATTTTACTAAGATAAATAAGGAATTAAAGGATGGATTAAAGGTTATTTTAATTCAATAAAGTGATAATTAATGAAGATTAAATTATCACTTGGGAGAGTAGTGGCCAAGTTTTGGACTCTTGGTCTATGATTCAGTTAAAAGAGGAAAGAGAGACTTTTCTCTCATTCACTTCACTTTAGAAATTTTGCTCTCTCTTTTCCCTCTCATTGCCGAATTTCCCTAAGCAAGGACTCCATCTTTTCTTTTCCTTCCTTTTGCCATTGCCTAGTCAAAACTCTTCTCTTCCAATCTGGTTTACATCTCCATAGCCGGATCTCGATAAACCAAGACAAGGAAACAAGTGATTGAAGGTTTCAAGGTAAGTTAAGCCATTCAATTTTCTTTCTTCCTAGTTAGAAAGTAAAAGGCTTAATTCCTATTCTCTTTGATCATGGCCGAATATACAAGGGATCTCGGGTTTCCACCATCATTGAACATAAAGATCAAGGATCTAAGGTAAGAACAATTGATTCTTGTTCTTTAAATCAATTTAAACAAGGCTTAAGAAAATAACCTCTCTTTTGTCTATGGCGAATGTTAGAGGAGGAGTTTGGGATTTCAGATCGAGGAAAATTAAGGTAAGACACATTCGCTAAAGGCCATCTACCACTTATTAAAGTTAGATCAAATCTAACCTATGATCTTTAGGGATTTTGATGATATTCAAGACAAAAGGAACTTTCGGATTTGGAATCTCTAAGGTAAGCCTCAAAATATTCGGCTAAGGGTTGTGTGAGTATCTAAATCCATTCCTTAATTTTTGAAAAGCCGAAAAACTAACCATATGGAACTACAAGGTTGGCGAATATCAAGTAGAGGAAAAACCAAACTTTTGGATTTGTTTAATCACCAAATCGGCAAGGTGAGTTTTTCCTTACAAATCCTACTAGGATTTGGTTTTGTTTAAAAAGGGTTTATTAATGTGTGTTAATGGATGGGCGAATATAGGGATTAATAGATCTAAAAATTAGATCGGGATTCTAGAAATCAAGGAACCTATTGTTTAAAAAGGTGTGTACCCTTACTATTCTTGATATATTATGGTTAAATATTTTAATTTACGATATGAATAATAATATGAATGTGGCTATGTACCACACATGTGACAAAAAGTACCAAGGTACGTTTCCTACTTCTGATAGGATTGTGATAAAAATGTTATTTTAATAACATGCGAATATATGAATATGAACATGAAATTAAATTATGCTATATATATATATACATGTTTTGGGGCATTCGGGATTTATGTTAAAGGGGAGAACGGTGTTGACTTGGTCTCACCAACGAAGGTGTTGACTTGGTCTCACCAACTAAATATGTCGACTACGGTCACATTGCGAAATTTTGGTAACCGGTTACAATAGTGTCTAATGACACAACGTGGAGAGTAGCGGATGGAGGGTCGACTTAGTAGTCCCTACTGTGCGAGGTTGGTACGGTGGAGAGTAGCGGATGGCTTATAGGTTTTGGGTTTGGGTTGCATCACAATTTCGTTACTATATGGACTTGATGATTTGAACATGAATGCTCGATTTATTGAATGATAGTATCGTGTGCACATTGAGTCTGTTGACTCACCCCATTGTGGGAATTATTTTTTGGTGATGAGCAAAGGATTTGACCGGGTAGGTAGACCATGAGGAGGCCATGCACCACTTGAAGAATTCATTCAGAATTTTGGACTTTATTTAATTTTAATACTTTTAAATTTTATTTTAGGTTTACTTGATGTAATAAGGCCATAAGGCCCAGTGGATTATTCTTTGTTTTTACATTACTTTTTAATATTTTGCTAAGAACTATTTTGGGACATGTTACATCAAATTTGATTTACAAGATTAAATAAATGGGTTTTCAATCTAAGCCCAACTCAAAATGGTAGTTTTCTAAAATCTACAATTTCTCTAAGTATCGAATGATTTTGAGATCGGTTTACTTTAGGAACATACGAGATCCGGTTCGGGCTCGTGGGCCGGGTGTGGGGTGTTTCATTAAATCATGAGCCATTCGATATAACCAGATATTGAATGGGGTTTTGTAAAAGAAATTATAGTTCAAAACCTTTCTTTTGATTTAATTAAAGATTTTAAGCAATAGTCAAATCTCGACTAACAAATTTTATAAACGTCGATGATTTTGTCTATTATTTTCATATTTCAATAAATGACCTTATTGGTATATTTGAAGAGAAAAATTCTATCGGCCTTATCAAATTTGGACTATTTCGCATGGCTTGGAGGAAAAAACCTCTTGGCGGCCGAGAAGATCCGAGCATTTGTCAAAAACCATTGACATCGCTACAATAATTTTACCCATTATCAAGTCCAAACCCCTCTAATCTATAAAGAATTGGGGTCCGAAAAGTATCTGTAATAGTGACACTTTCAGCTTCTTTTGTCAGGTTGCCATCATGGTGTCTTCCACGTAGCTTCCTAGTTTGTCTTGTAGCAATCATGGTGTCTTCCACGTTGCTTCCTCTTTCGTCATGGAATATGTCATGGCTGTTTCCACGCGTCTTCCTCTTTCGTCATGGATGACTTCATGGTTTTTCCACGCGTCTTCCTCTTTCGTCATGGATGACTTCATGGTTGTTTCCACGCGTCTTCCTTGCGACTTCCTTGGATGTGTTGTTTGTCTTCATCCTTCTGGATGTTCTCGTGTTCATCTCTTCAATCTCGTCCGGTGAAGTGATTACGGTGTTGGAGCCGGTGAGTTCGGCTTTCCATTACTCTCTCGATCTCACGCTAACGGATAATCATCAAGCTCCATTTCCACCATTTTTGTTAATAGGAAATTGCTTCTTCAATTTCCTCTCCTTCGATCTGGTACATTCCAGTATCGTAGGCTAAGATTCTTCTTCCATCGGTCCAAAACATCCACGTTTCTTGGTGTGGCAGGTGTTGGGCCATGGTAACCAGATCAAGACCGGTTTGGACTTGATAATGGGTAAAATTATTGTAGCAGTCGTCAATAGTTTTTGACAAATGCTCGGATCTTCTCAGCCGCCAAGAGGTTTTTCCTCCAAGCCATGTAGAAATAGTCCAAATTTGATAAAGGTGATAGAATTTTTCTCTTTCAGCTATACCAATAAGGCTGTTTATTGAAATATGAAAATAATAGACAAAATCATCGACGTTTATAAAATTTGTTAGTCGAGATTTGACTATTGCCGAAAAATCTTTAATTAAATCAAAAGAAAGGTTTTGAACTGTAATTTCTTTTACAAAACCCCATTCAATACTGGTTATATCGAATGGCTCATGATTTAACCGAAATTTGATAGTGGGTAGATTTTCTCCCATATCATTTGTAAAAATATAACTTTGAGAAAAATATTTTTTAAATTTCTCTAAAAATATAGCTTGCTGGTTGCAAACCATTTGATTTATTTTTGAAAATATTTCAAGGGGTAGAATCATCTACACTTGTGGTATAAACATCTTCTAAACATTTTATTAAAAGGAAGTACTTTTCCCCTTGTTAAGAAAATATTGAAATATATCAAGAAGATTGTTTATCTCCTTAATATCTGTATATTCGATTAGGAGTTCATCCCAATCTCTGTATAATATACTATTATATAGCAAATCTTTATTGGATTTGTATTTTGCTTAGTTGTTTTTTCAACTAAGAATTCCTTTGAATTGAGAAAGAGAACGTGAAAATTGGCTTTTTGCTCCAAAATATGGTTTTCCATATTTTGTTGATGTGAGAATAATAATCAAGGGCCAATCTCGGATTATAAAGTCTTTAATTTGAAATATATCGAGATCTTGTTGTTTTTCAACAAATTCTCGGCAATTTGGGTGGCTTCGAATAGGTTTTGGTTATTTCGAATAGGATCTTAGGAATCAAAATAACTCAAATGAGTTGGAGTTGATTTGAAGATTGAGTTTCAAATGATTGGTTTACCATTTGAATTGAAATTTGGGAACATAATATCCTTGATGAGGATAATATGGGATCTCGTGCTTGAAGAGCAATAAATCCTTGTTTAAGATCTATTGGTACGTGTGTAGGTGAAGCAATAAATCCTTGTTTAGAATTTATCGTTATTCGCAGGGAATAAATCCTTGTTTAGGACTTATTTGTGAAGTCGCAACCATACATCCTTGTTGAGGACTCATTGGTGCTTGATAATTTTAGTCATAAATCCTTGATTAGGACTTACTTGAGAAGATGCGACCACGAATCCTTGTTTAGAATTCTTTGGTGCTTTTGGATTTTGTTTAGCGATGTAGCCACGAATCCTTGTTTGGAATTCATTGGTGCTTTTCCTTTCTTCGGGCTTTTTATGAACCGTAGTCCATTCTCCCATTTTTATTTCTAGAGGTTTTTACCTCATCCATAAGGCCCTGCTAAGAAAATCAACAAACATTAGTGATCGAATCAGACGATCGCATTTGAAATTAATTCGTATAATATTTCAAGAGGATTTATTTCCTTACTAAAACATACTTCTAAATCTTGTTCTTCAAGATTTTGATTATTTTCTTGGCCTGTTTTCCTTTATTAGGACAATATGTTGCAATATGGCCTTCTTCATCACAAATAAAACATTACTGATTTGTTTTTAGTGTTATTAGAAGTTTTTCTTCTAACAAATTTTCATTCTTTATTTTTGTCGTTTTTGTATAATTTTTATTACCATATTTCCATTTATTTAACTTATATTTTTATTTTTCTTATAGGGTTTTGAGCATAGTATTGCATCCAAATTCCCATTCTCCTTCTAACATTTTTGTACAATATTTATAACTTAACTTATTTTTGACTTGTTTAGCCGCTTTACTTTGTAAGCGATGTAAGTAAACAATGTAATATAATTCTTTCTTTAGCAAAATTAATTCTATTTCCTATAGTATCTATGTCTGACATGGTTTTGCCAGTATCATTACTATACTTAATAATGAAAGAAGCATATTTGTTTATGCAAACTTCATCCCACGGTGGTGGTAACTTATGAAAGTATTGGTTTTTCCAAAAGTCTATACTTTCATTTTTTAACTTTTGATATTCATGAAGAAATTTTTTAGAAAAGTCTTCAAGATATCTAATATCACATAATTTTCATTTTGACAGGATATAGCTGGATTGGCTATCCTGGTCTTTTTTATTGGTATAACCACAAAACTCATTTTTAAGAATTGAGGTTAATCATTTTAATAAATCTTTAGGGTTCCTATTTGATTAATAAGTTGACCCTTTTGTTCTTTCCTCGCCGGATTCTTCCCAACGTCGAGGAATTGTAGAACATCTCCTTGAAATGTTCCTACAAAGTAGTTTAGAAATTTTTCTTTTGACCAAGTCGTACTATAGTTGTTTACTACAATAGTCATGGACATGCCAAATCATCTATGGTTTTTCATAGTCCGATAGAGGAACATTTGTTAAATCTAAGTATATTCCTCCTTGAGCAACATTTCTTTTATTTAAATCATCTATCCCGGTTGGAATAGACATAGAACGGTTGACTAGTTTCTCCTAGGTTTTCAGGTTTTATTTCATTTGTAGCTATTGTTTTATATTATCACCAATGATTTTTGTTGTGTTTTCAACATTTTCATAGATTTTATTCATAGATCTCAGATTATCATCTGTTTGAAGATCTGAGCCTATTTTCCTTTAACCATAAAGATCTCGTTTGTCGGGTTCCTTAGGTTTATGGGTTTCATAGTCATATGGGTACGGGGGTTCCGTTTCCATATGATCCGGGAGTTCTATGTTTTCTTACATTGAGGTGTCTTCCTCATCAGAATTTTGGCTAGTAACACAAATTTCTAGGTTTGTGTTACTGGAACTACTTCCAACACAAATATCTAAATCTGTGTCTTCAGTATTATTTTCTAAATTATCATTATTATTAGAACCATCATCACTACTACTATCAGTAGTGTCATAGTTTAACATATAATGATAATTATATTTATTAAAAGTTCTTTATGTTGTTCATAAAGATCTTCTATTAATTTCAGATATTCCACTCTTTCGTGTGGATCATACATCCTAGAAAATTGGTTTTCCAATGTTCTATTAAAGTTTTATAACTATCAAAATCATATTTTTGTTGTTTTTCATTTTTATAATTTTTTCTTTTCTTTTGTTTTTAATGTTAGTATTATCATCGAAGAATCATCTTCATCGATAAAGTTAGTATTATATTACTATTACCGTAATATAATGGTCCTAAATCTAAATCAATCTATATTGTTAGTGTTATTTATTACCCGATCTAATTTGTTATTAACATCGATAATAAGTCTTTAGATTTGTTGTTCAAATCTAATTACATTATTACTCCTATATTATCTATTTTTCTTCTATTTTATTTACTTTATTACATAATTTACCAAAATAAAAAGAAGTTATATCTATAAGAGAATTTATACCTTTACTTAGAGCCAGTATATTATTTTCATTCTTAGAGTCTATATGTGTAGTATGATTACAAGTTTTATCTTTACATATACACTCTATTTTTTCCATTATTATTATCTACGGTACCTAAAACTTTCGTGTCTTAAACGACCTCTCAAAGCCTACAATGACCCTCCTGGTCTCAACGGCGACGAGGACAAACGACAGACATATGGGTTTTGAGACAATAACAATGAAATAAACAGAAATGTAAATAGTCAAGATAGAAACTTACAGTCAGAACTACGATATGAAACTCCAGAAATCGTTACTCTGGGGCTCCTGGGAAAGGGTGGTTTTCGAGGGGTTTGCCTCTGATACCAATTACGGGGGGGGAGGAGTATGTATAAGGAGAAGAGTGGTAGCGGAAGGGATATATCGTAGTAGAATGAAAATATTATTAATAGAAGAAAAGATAATTTACAAAAGTTCTTGAACAAAGCAAGAGAGTCTTGCAGATTTCAAGAGAAAACTAAAACTAAGAAAACTAAGTTAGTATTTTTCGATCTGCCTTTTCAGGCTTACATGAATGCCTATTTATAACAAAAGAAAATAAACTAGAATCTAATTACATTTGGAGTCCGGGGAAATGTCCGAATAAGAATAAAGAATTAAATTCTAATCTATAAAGAATTGGGGTTAGAAAAGTATCGTAATAGTGACACTTTCGGCTTCTTTTGTCGAGTTGCCATCATGGTGTCTTCCACATAGCTTCCTAGTTTGTCTTGTAGCAATCATGGGGTCTTCCACGTTGCTTCCTCTTTCGTCATGGAATACGTCATGGTTGTTTCCACGCGTCTACACTCAAAAGGTTTTTCCTTTTTGGACTTGATTTATTTTTGAAAATATTTCAAGGGGTAGAATCTGTCTACACTTGTGGTATAAACATCTTCTAAACATTTTATTAAAAACAGAAGTACTTTTCTCCTTGTTAAGAAAATATTGAAATATATCAAGAAGATTGTTTATCTCCTTAATATCTGTATATTCGATTAGGAGTTCATCCCAATCTCGTATAATATACTATTATATAGCAAATCTTCTTTGGATTTGTATTTTGCTTAGTTGTTTTTTCAACTAAGAATTCCTTTGAATTGAGAAAGAGAATGAAAATTGGCTTTTTGCTCCAAAATATGGTTTTCCATATTTTGTTGATGTGAGAATAATAATCCGGGGCCAATCTCGGATTATAAAAGTCTTTAATTTGAAATATATCGAGATCTTGTTGTTTTTCAACAAATTCTCAAGCAATTTGGGTGGCTTGAATAGGTTTTGGATATTCGAATAGGGATCTTGAGAATCAAAATAACTCAAATGAGTTGGAGTTGATTTGAAGATTGAGTTTCAAATGATTGGTTTACCATTTGAATTGGGTGGGAACATAATATCCTTGATGAGGATAATATGGGATCATCGATACCAATAAATCCTTGTTTAAGATCTATTGGTGCGTGTGTAGGTGAAGCAATAAATCCTTGTTTAGAATTTATCGTTACTGCGGTGAATAAATCCTTGTTTAGGACTTATTTGTGAAGTCGCAACCATACATCCTTGTTGAGGACTCATTGGTGCTTGATAATTTTAGTCATAAATCCTTGATTAGGACTTACTTGAGAAGATGCACCACGAATCCTTGTTTAGAATTCTTTGGTGCTTTTGGATTTTGTTTAGCAGATCGACCATGAATCCTTGTTTGGAATTCATTGGTGCTTTTCCTTTATTGGGCTTTTTATGAACCGTAGTCCATTCTCCCATTTTTATTTCTAGAGGTTTTTACCTCGTCCATAAGGCCCGCTAAGAAAATCAACAAACATTAGTGATCGTAATCAGACGATTCATTTTAAATTAATTGTATAATATTTCAAGAGGATTTATTTCCTTACTAAAACATACTTCTAAATCTTGTTCTTCAAGATTTTGATTATTTTCTTGGCCTGTTTTCCTTTATTAGGACAATATGTTGCAATATGGCCTTCTTCATCACAAATAAAACATTTCTGATTTGTTTTTAGTGTTATTAGAAGTTTTCTTCTAACAAATTTTCTTTCTTTATTTTTGTCGCTTTTTGTATAATTTTTATTACCATATTTCCATTTATTTAACTTATATTTTTATTTTTCTTATAGGGTTTTGAATGCATCGTATTGCATCCAAATTCCCATTCTCCTTCTAACATTTTTGTACAATATTTATAACTTAACTTATTTTTGACTTGTTTAGCCGCTTTACTTTGTAAAGCAGTGTAATATAATTCTTTCTTTAGCAAAATTAATTCTATTTCCTATAGTATCTATATACGACATGGTTTTGCCGGTATCATTACTATAATTAATAATGAAAGAAGCATATTTGTTTATGCAAATTTTATCCCAGTGGTGGTAACTTATGAAAGTATTGGTTTTCCAAAAGTCTATACTTTCATTTTTTAACTTTTGATATTCATGAAGAAATTTTTTAGAAAAGTCTTCAAGATATCTAATATCACATAATTTTAATTTTGACAGGATATAGCTGGATTGGCTATCCTGGTCTTTTTTATTGGTATAACCACAAAACTCTGTTTTAAGAATTGAGGTTAATCCTTTTAATAAATCTTTAGGGGTTCCTATTTGATTAATAAGTTGACCCTTTTGTTCTTTCCCTCTGTCGGATTCTTCCCAACGTCTGAGGAATTGTAGAACATCTCCTTGAAATGTTCCTACAAAGTAGTTTAGAAATTTTTCTTTTGACCAAGTCATTACTATAGTTGTTTACTACAATAGTCAAGGACTGTGCCCAATCATCTATGGTTTTTTCATAGTCTGATAGAGGAACATTTGTTAAATCTAAGTATATTCCTCCTTGAGCAACATTTCTTTTATTTAAATCATCTATCCTGGTTGGAATAGACATAGGAACTGGTTGACTAGTTTCTCCTAGGTTTTCCAGTTTTATTTCATTTGTAGCTATTGTTTCTATATTATCACCTATGATTTTTGTTGTGTTTTCAACATTTTCATAGATTTTATTCATAGATCTCGATTATCATCATTTGAAGATCCGAGCCTATTTTCCTTTTACCATAAAGATCTCGTTTTGTCGGGTTCCTTAGGTTTATGGGTTTCATAGTCACACTGGTCCGGGGTTCTGTTTCCATATGATCTGGGAGTTCTATGTTTTCTTCTGTTGAGGTGTCTTCCTCATCAGAATTTTGGCTAGTAACACAAATTTCTAGGTTTGTGTTACCGGAACTACTTCCAACACAAATATCTAAATCTGTGTCTTCAGTATTATTTTCTAAATTATCATTATTATTAGAACCATCATCACTACTACTATCAGTAGTGTCATAGTTTAACATATAATGATAATTATATTTATTAAAAAGTTCTTTATGTTGTTCATAAAGATCTTCTATTAATTTCAGATATTCCACTCTTTCGTGTGGATCATCTGTCCTAGAAAATTGGTTTTTCCAATGTTCTATTAAAGTTTTATAACTATCAAAATCATATTTTTGTTGTTTTTCATTTTTTATAATTTTTTCTTTTTCTTTTGTTTTTAATGTTAGTATTATTATCGAAGAATCATCTTCATCGATAAAGTTAGTATTATATTACTATTACCGTAATATAATGGTCATAAATCTAAATCGAATCTATATTGTTAGTGTTATTTATTACCGATCTAATTTGTTATTAACATCGATAATAAGTCTTTAGATTTGTTGTTCAAATCTAATTACATTATTACTCCTATATTATCTATTTTTTCTTTTATTTTATTTACTTTATTACATAATTTACCAAAATAAAAAGAAGTTATATCTATAAGAGAATTTATACCTTTACTTAGAGGTATATTATTTTCATTCTTAGAGTCTATATGTGTAGTATGATTACAAGTTTTATCTTTATATATACACTCTATTTTTCCATTATTATTATCTACGGTACCTAAAACTTACGGTCTTAAACGACCTCTCAAAGCCTACAACGACCCTACGGGTCTCAACGGCGGCGAGGACAAACGACAGTACATATGGGTTTTGAGACAATAATGATGAAATAAGCGAAATGTAAATAGTCAAGATAGAAACTTACAATGTAACTACGATATGAAACTCGTAAATCGTTACTCGGGGCTCTCAGGAAAGGGTGGTTTCGAGGGTTTGCCTCGATACCAATTACGGGGAGGAGTATGTATAAAGAGAAGAGTGGTAGCGGAAGGGATATACCGTAGTAGAATGAAAATATTATTAATAGAAGAAAAGATAATTTACAATAGTTCTTGAACAAAGCAAGAGAGTCTTGCGATTTCAAGAGAAAACTAAAACTAAGAAAACTAAGTTAGTATTTTTCGATCGCCTTCTCAAGCTTACATGAATGCCTATTTATAACAATAGAAAATAAACTAGAATCTAATTACATTTGGAGTCCGGAAATGTCCGGATAAGAATAAAGAATTAAATTCTAATCTATAAAGAATTGGGGTCAAGAAAAGTATACGTAATAGTGACACTTTAGGCTTCTTTTGTCAAGTTGCCATCATGGTGTCTTCCACGTAGCTTCCTAGTTTGTCTTGTAGCAATCATGGTGTCTTCCATGTTGCTTCCTCTTTCGTCATGGAATACGTCATGGTTGTTTCCACGCGTCTACTGTAACATCCTGAATAGGGCCTATGCATTTCTAGTTTAATTGTATGAAATGACAAGTTTCAAGTACTATGAATAAATTTTTGATACTTTTGGAAACCTAGAAATGCATGAAAATGAAAATGGAAATGGAAATGGACATTTTTGGAAACTTAGACATTTTTGGAAACTTAGACATTTTGGAAACCTAAACATTTTGGAAACCTGAACATTTTGGAAACCTAAACATTTTGGAAACCTGAAGATGTAAGGAAAATGGCAAGATCTGAGCCGTCATGCGAAAATTTTAGGAAACTTAGAAATAAGGCCAGAATGACAAATTTTAAAGCCCAAAATAGGAGATAAGGCGGGGAGGGCCTTAAAAGAAAAAGTTGGTGAATTTTGTCACACAATCGAGCTTGGAAAAGTGGCACGAGGTGTCACATAGGGTTTATGGGAATGGCATGAGTTGAGTCACTTGGAAAGCAATTTTTGAAGGTTTAATTTTGCTTCCCAAGGCTAGGGGTGGACGGCACTTGGTAGCTAAAAAGGAGAGAGTTTTATTTTTACTAAAACTTGTCAAGTTAAGTGATAAATAAAGGATTTATTCTTCTAAGATAAATGAGGAATTAAAGGATGGATTAAAGACTTTTAATTTAATTAAGTGATAATTAATAGAGATTAAATTATCACTTGGGAGAGTAGTGGCCAAGTTTTGGACTCTTGGTCTAGCAGTTTCAGTTAAAAGAGGAAAATAGAGACTTTTCTCCCATTCACTCTCTTTGCGAAATTTTGCTCTCTCTTCTCCTCTCATTGTCGAAATTCCCTAAGCAAGGACTCCATCTTTTCTTTCCCTCCCTTTGCCATTGCCTAGTCAACACTTTTCTCTTCCAATCTCGGTTAGATCTCCGTAGCGGATCTCAAGAACTCCAAGACAAGGAAACAAGTGATTAAAGGTTTCAAGGTAAGTTAAGCCATTCAATTTTCTTTCTTTCTAGTTGCCGAAAGTAAAAGGCCTAATTCCTATTCTCTTTGATCATGGCCGAATATACAAGGGATCTCGGGTTTCCACAATCGTTGAACATAAAGATCAAGGATCTAAGGTAAAAACAATTGATTCTTGTTCTTTTAAATCGTTTAAATCAAGGCTTAAGAAAATAACCTCTCTTTTGTCTATGGCCGAATGTCAGAGGAGGAGTTTCGGGATTTCAGATTCGAGGAAAATTAAGGTAAGACACATTCGGCTAAAGGCCAACTACCACTTATTAAAGTTAGATCAAATCTAACCTATGATCTTTAGGGATTTCGACAGATATTCAAGACAAAAAGGGAACTTTCGGGATTTGGAATCTCTAAGGTAAGCCTCTAAAATATTCGGCTAAGGGTTGTGTGAGTATCTAAATCCATTCCTTAATTTTTGAAAAGCCGAAAAACTAACCATATTGAACTACAAGGTTGGCCGAATATCAAGTAGAGGAAAAACCAAACTTTTGGGATTTGTATAATCACCAAATCGGCAAAGGTGAGTTTTTCCTTACAAATCCAACTAGGATTTGGTTTTGTCTAAAAAGGGTTTATTAATGTGTTTTAATTGATGGGCGAATATAGGATTAATAGATCTAAAAATTAGATCGGATTCTCGAGATATCAAGGAACCTATTAAGCGAAAAAGGTGTGTACCCTTACTATACTTGATATTTTATGGCTAAATATTTTATATGAATAATAATGTGAATGTGGCTATGTACCACAAATGTGGCAAAAGTACCTGTGCGTTTCCTACTTCGATAGGATTGTGAAAAAATGTTATTTAATAACATGCAAATATCTGAATATGAACATGAAATTAAGTTATGCTATATATATGTTTTGGGGCATTGGGATTTATGTGAAAGGGGAGAACAGTGTTGACTTGGTCTCACCAACAAAGGTGTTGACTTCAGTCTCACCAACGAAAAATGTTGACTACGGTCACATTGCAAAATTTGGTAACTTCGGTTACAACAGTGTCAAATGACACAACGTTTAAACTTGATTATAGTGTCTAATGACACAACGTGGAGAGTAGCGGATGGAGGGTTGACTTAGTAGTCCCCACGGTGTGAATGGCGTGCACGGTGGAGAGTAGCGGATGGACCATTAGGATTGGGTTTGGGTTGCATCATAATTTTCATTATTCTATGGACTTGATGATTTAAACATGAATGCCGATTTATTGATTGATAGTATTGTGTGCACATTGAGTCATTGACTCACCCCATCGTGGGAATTATTTTCGGTGATGATCAAGGATTTGAACAGCCAGGAGACCATGAGGAGGCCATGCATCACTTGAAGAATTTATTAGAATTTGGACCTTATTTAATTTTAATTCTTTTTTATTTTATTTTGGGTTTACTTGATGTAATAAGGCCATAAGGCCAGTGGATTATTCTTTGTTTTTTACATTATTGTTAAGTTTCATGCTAAGAACTTTATTGGTTGTGTTTAATTAAATGGGCTTACAAAATCAAATAAATGGGTTTTCAATCTAAGCCCAACTCAAAATAATAGTTTTCCTAAAAATCTACAATTTTCTAAGTATCGAATGTTTTGAAATTGGTTTACTTTAGGAACATACGAGATCCAGTTCAGCTCGTGGGTAGGGTGTGGGTGTGTTCGATTTAGTATCGAGCCCGATTTTAAACTCCCTACTGTGGGCTCGGGCCCAAAACATTTTCAATGCGAGCCCAAAATGATTTTCTTTGAACATAAGCAGGCTTTTGGCATGGCCCTAAGTCTCAAACCCATGATCCACCGGTAAGTACCTAACTCTATGTGTGATTACATGATTTATATAAGGGTAGAAAAGGCATGGGCGTAGAATAGAATGATAGGAACTTGAACCCAGGATTAGACTACTCAAACACAAACACATAAGACTTAATATACTAAACCAACCTATGGCTAAGTCACCGAGCTAGTGGTGTGGTAACCCTTATACGCATGTCTAGGATTGGATCCGGAAGAGCTTGGTATTTAAGGTCCTAGTGACTCACCTCCTCTTCGCAGAATCCTACAGTGCGTAGCTTCAGTTCACCATAACTCGGAGGCTCGGTGGTGTGGCAACCTCTCTGCGCATGTCTAGGAATGGTTTCGGTGGGAGCTTGGTATTTAAGCGATCCGTGACTCACCTCCTCTCCACACGAATCCTCGCACAGTGCGTAGCTTTAGTTCACCCCGACCAAGAGGGCTCGGTCATAGGCTAAACATAATGACTAAAACCCGAAAGGAACTAGCCATGTTTTAAAAAAAAAAGAAGAGAGAACAAACAACAAACCCTAGTTTTTCAAACTTTTAAAACTTTCTTTTAAATTTGAGAAAATTATTTTCACAACCTTTTTGAAAAACTCTTGATTTACTTAAAATTACAAAAATGCCCTAGTAGTAAAATTACCAAAGCATACTGGTTTGTAAAATGTTCAACTACTCAACAATTTTATCAAAATTTCATGATTTCATAAACATTCAAAAACCCTAATTTGTAAAATATCAAAATACCATGATTTTGGAAAAAAAAATTCACAAAATTGCCCCTAACTTACAAAATTACCAAAATGACCCTAATTTCCAAATTTTTGCAATATCCCCATCTTTGAAAGAACAACTTTCCAAAAGAACCCTCAAAGTTTTACAACTTTTGAAATACCCTAAATCTATAAAATTTTACAAATTTTCTCCGATTTGTAAAAGTTACCAAAATACCCCTGATTTCAAAAATTTTCAAATCACCCCTAAACTTCAAAATTTTCAAAATAACTTTTGATAAAAACCCCAAGAAATGTTTTTCTTCTGAAAAAAATTACGAAAATACCCTGTAGGACAAAACTACGAAAATACCCCCGGGTAGTGGAAAACAACAACAAACAACAAAAAACCACAACGTTTCTCTGAATGAACGGAAGTTCATATTTGTTTGATGGATGGATGAATGAATGGAAAAGACTGTGTTTGTATGATACGAAAGAACCACTCTAAAATCCCTTTTCATAAAACTCCTTCGTTGATAAATAAGTGGAACAAATAGCTAATCCATAAAAATTTCTTAATCGACACCGACGCTAGAAAATGAGCTCTAGAGGACGTGGTCGTCAGTGGTCGAGGAAGAGGAAGGATGACCGTGTTTGAACCCGTTAGGTCGGGTCAAGGTCCGACAATGAGATGCCACCGCCACCACCACCCCATTTATTAATGTTGAGCGGCGAGGCTCGACGGGGAAGAGGCGTGTCGCAGTCGCTCTGCGAGTTTTGGAATTGGTGGCGGTGCGGTGGAAATGGAGGAAATCGAAAGTCGGTACTGAGCGGCTCCGAGCTAATGGAGCGAAATGTTTGAGAGTATCCAATGTGGCACCAGTCTGTTGAGTCTTGGTTGGAAGCAACGAGCGTATAATGGATGAGCTTGACTTGACTCGGAGGAGAAGCTGAAAGGATGGTGGCATTGTTCTGTGATGAAGCGTATCAATGGTGGTTGATTGCTCGTGATGGTACCATAGTGAAAATCGACACGGAATTTGTTAAAGAGGCCTTCGGAAGAAGTATGTGGGAACCGGTATCTGAGATGAAGCAGAGGAAGGCTTTTCTAGGTTAGTACAAGGAGTAAGTCATCGCGGAATATGAGGCGGAATTTACGAGGTTGAGCCGCTATGCTCGGGGGTAGTGGCCCGAACATGAACACGTATGTCCGCTTTTGAGGACGGTGAGAGATGATTTAAGATCATTAATAGCACCGCATCGAGGCGGAATTCTCTGTTTTGGTAGAAAAGGCCAAGGTGGCCGAGGGGATTAAGGATGCTACTAGGCAAACCGTAGATAAGAATAAGGTCAAAAGAGGGTTTGGGTCATCAGGAAAGGGTTACAAGAGGCCTCGGATTGATGGACCCAAAATCAACAAGTTTGGTACAAAGTGGCGGGCAGATTCGATCTTGTGAGTATTGTGGAAAGAGACATCCAGGGGAGTGTTGGAAAAAGTTAGGAGCATGTCTTAGGTGTGGGTCCAAGGACCATATGTTTAAAGATCCCAAACAATCGACGAAAGTCGACCAGGTAGTTCAAAATGTTAGCCGACCAGGAAGAAGCGGACAAAATGACTTAACAGGTCGTGGTTCGAGTAAGTGGTGGTGGTACGCAGGCGAGAGGCCGTGGCACACGTGGTCGAGTACTAATGCTAATGCTGATGCAAGACAACGGGTTTGGTTTATGCGATTCGCCGAAGGGAAGATGGAGACGCCACGGATGTTATAACCAGATGCGTTCTTTATTTTGACAAACCCTACTTTGGTTTGATTGATGTGGGCTCGACCCATTCCTATGTTACAAGTAGTGTAGTGAAAACACTAGGCCTAGACTCGAACTCTCGATAGGCGGATGGTAGTAAGCCCATTAGGCCAAACTATAGTGGTAGACAAGATCTTTCGAATGTACCCTAGAGATTCTGTGGAGTGAACTTTCGAGCGGACTTAATGGAGTTACCCTTCGGAGAGTTTGAGCTTATACTTGGAATGGATTGGTTAGTGGAACACCGAGCCGTGTTGGATTGTGCGGCTAAACGTATGGAACTAAGAACCCCGGAAGATGAAGTGGTAATAATGATCGGAGAAAGGAGGAACTACTTATCGAATGTGGTTTGACCTTTGAAAGGTGAGAAGATGGTTAGGAAAGGTTGCAAAGCGTTCTTAGCTTTTGTAAGTGCGATAGGTGGGAAGGAGGAAGGTGTTAATGGAATTAGGATGTAAGGGACTTCGTAGATGTGTTTCGGAAGAGCTAAGGGAATACCCCTGCATGGGGAGGTCGAATTTGGGATTGAGTTGCTACTAGGGGCGGCTCTGTGTCAATCGCTCCATACCGAATGGCACCAAAGGAGTTAGTGGAGCTCAAGGCTCGAGATACAAGAACTGTTGGACCGTGGGTTCATCCGACCCAGTGTGTCTCCTTGGGAGCACGGTCTTATTTGTGAAGAAGAAGGACGAAACTATGCGTATGTGCATAGACTACCGTCCGATTAAATAAGTCGACCATTAAGAACAAGTATCCCTTGCCAAGGATCGAGGACTTGTTCGATCAAGCTCAAGGAGCGCGGTGTTTTGAAGATCGATTCTGATCGGGATACCATCGATTAAAGGTGAAGGAGGTGATATCCATAAAGCGCTTTTAGGACAAGATATGGTCACTTGAGTTTGTGGTGATGCCGTTTGGATTGACGAATGCCCCAGCCGCGTTCATGGACATGATGAATCGGATTTTCCAACCCTACTTGGATAGATTCGTTGTTGTGTTCATCGATGATATTTTGGTGTATTCAAAGTCGGAGGAGGAGCATGATGAGCATCTCCAGTCGTGTTGGAAGTGCTAAGGAGAAAAGCTCTATGCCAAATTCAACAAGTGCGAATTTTGGCTTAGGAGGTGGCATTCTTAGGGCATGTGGTATCCGAAGGAATAAGAGTGGACCCTAGGAAGATCAAGCGGTGTTGGATTGGAAACCACCTAGGTGCATGGTGAAATCAAGTTTCTTAGGCTTGGCAGGCTATTACGAGAAGGTTCGTGGAGGATTCTCGTCAATAGCGCGCCTTTAACCAAGTTACTAAGAAAGGAAGTACCGCCGAATGGACTAATAAGCGGCAAGAGAGCTTTGAAAAGCTTAAGAAGGTCTTGTGAGAGCTCAGTGTTAATTCAATAGGAAGCGGAAAGGAATTTGGTGTCTTGTGATGCTTCGCATGACACGGGTTAGGGCGTGTGCTAATGCAAGATGGCAAAGTGGTTGCTTATGCGTCTCGGCAGCCTAAGGCCTCATGAACTTAACTATCCAACTCATGACTTAGAACTAGCGGTGGTTTTCGCCCTTAAGGTTTGGAGGCACTACCTTTATGGAGAAAGGTCGATTATCTACAGACCACAAGAGCCTTAAGTATTTATTAACTCGAAGGAGTTGAACTTGAGGCAACGAAGGTGGGTGGAATTCTTGAAGGACTACTGATCGTTCAATAGAGTATCATCCAAGCAAAGCGAATGTAGTAGCCGATGCCCTAAGTTAGAAGGTTGTATCGGATCTACGAGCTTTGTTCGCTCATATAAGTCTCAGTATGATGATGGAAGCTTTGTTGGCGAGTTGCAAGTCAGCCCACATGGCTAAAGGAAGTGAAGGAGGGACGGTTGGCGTGATAATGACTTAAGTACTAAGTTGCAACAAGTACAAGAAGGGGATTAGAGGATTATGATGTCAACAATGAAAGAGTATTGTGCTACAAGGGTAAAGTCTCGTATCTTAGAAGAATAAGGAGTTGAGACAAAGGATTCTTGGAGCGCATAATAGCCCTTGTGCTATGCATCCCGAGGCATCAAGTCTGTATAGAGATTTAAGGAACAATTTTGGTGGTCGACTAAAGCGAAGTATGCGAATTTGTGGGGAAATGTTTGACATGTCGACAAGTTAAGGTGAACACCAAGTCCCATCAAGATTGCTCCAACCAATCGAAATTCCCCAATGGAAGTGGGAAAGAATTACCATGGACTTCGTTAGTGGGCTTCCCCTTACGCCTACTAAGAAGGACTCGGTATGGGTGATTGTGGACTGTTTGACCAAGTCCGCACACTTTATCCCAGTCAGAATGGATTATTCTCTTTAGAAGTTGGCTAAGTTGTATGTGGCGGAAATTGTGAGGTTACATAGTGTACCAATGTCGATCATCTCTGATAGAGACCCAAGGTTTACATCTTGATTTTGGAAAGCACTTCATCAAGCTTTAGGCACTAAGCTAGACTTCACTACGGCTTTTCATCCACAATCAGACGGGTAGTCTGAACGAGTTATACAAGTGTTGGAGGATATGTTGAGAGGCTGTGTAATGGATTTTCGAGGAAGTTGGGAAGATTACTTGCCTTTAGCTGAATTCGCCTACAACAATAGCTATCAAGCTTGACATTGAATGGCACCATCTGAAGCATTGTATGGAAGGAAGTGTAGAACACCTACTTGTTGGACGAGTTAGGAGAAGCCAAGTTTTGGGTCGAGTTGGTGGCGTAAACCGAAGAGAAGGTTGAGTTAATTCAGACGCAGTTGAAGGAAGCCTCGATAGGCAAAAGTCGTCTGCAGACCTTAAGCGAAAGGAAATAGAGTTTGAAGTGGGAGATCAAGTGTTCTTGAAAGTCTCACCTTGGAAGAAGGTAATGAGGTTTGGTCGCAAAGGAAGCTAAGCCCAAGATTTATAGGGCCTTATCAAGTACTAAAACGAGTTGGGCGATGGCATACCAACTAGAGTTGCCACGAATTGAAGTAGATGCACGACGTATTCCATGTGTCCATGCTACGTCGCTATCGATCGGATCCATCTCATGTGGTGCGGTTGAAGAGGTGGAACTAAGGCGGACTTATCATACGAGGAAGAACCAATTTGAATCTTGGAGCGGGATGTGAAAGTACTACGAAGAAGGCAGGTTCCTCTAGTCAAAGTGCTATGGCACAATCATGGAATGAAGAAGCTTCGTGGGAGCGGAAGAGGCGATGAGGCAAAGAATACCCTCAACTATTTTAGTTAGGAAATTTGGGGATGAAATTTTGTTTAAGGGGTAGAAGCGTAACATCTGAATAGGGCCTATGCATTTCTAGTTTAATTGTATGAAATGACAAGTTTCAAGTACTATGAATAAATTTTGATACTTTTGGAAACCTAGAAATGCATGAAAATGAAAATGGAAATGGAAATGGACATTTTGGAAACTTAGACATTTTTGGAAACTTAGACATTTTGGAAACTTAGACATTTTGGAAACCTAAACATTTTGGAAACCTCGAACATTTTGGAAACCTAAACATTTTGGAAACACGAAGATGTAAGGAAAATGGCAAGATCTGAGCCATGCATGAAAATTTTAGGAAACTTAGAAATAAGGCGGAATGACAAATTTTAAAGCCCAAAATAGGAGATAAGGCGGGAGGGCCTTAAAAGAAAAAGTTGGTGAATTTTGTCACACAATCGAGCTTGGAAAAGTGGCTGAGGTGTCACATAGGGTTTATGGGAATGGCATGAGTTCGAGTCACTTGGAAAGCAATTTTGAAGGTTTAATTTTGCTTCCCAAGGCTAGGGGTGGACGGTACTTGGTAGCTAAAAAGGAGAGAGTTTTATTTTTACTAAAACTTGTCAAGTTAAGTGATAAATAAAGGATTTATTCTTCTAAGATAAATGAGGAATTAAAGGATGGATTAAAGACTTTTAATTTAATTAAGTGATAATTAATAGAGATTAAATTATCACTTGGGAGAGTAATGGCCAAGTTTTGGACTCTTGGTCTATGATTTAGCTTAAAGAGGAAAATAGAGACTTTTCTCCCATTCACTCTCTTTGCCAAAATTTTGCTCTCTCTTCTCCCTCTCATTGCCGAAATTCCCCTAAGCAAGGACTCCATCTTTTCTTTCCCTCCCCTTTGCCATTGCCTAGTCAACACTTTTCTCTTCCAATCTCGGTTAGATCTCCATAGCTGGATCTCAGTAACCCAAGACAAGGAAACAAGTGATTAAAGGTTTCAAGGTAAGTTAAGCCATTCAATTTTCTTTCTTTCTAGTTGCCGAAAGTAAAAGGCCTAATTCTATTCTCTTTGATCATGGCCGAATATACAAGGGATCTCGGGTTTCCACAATCGTTGAACATAAAGATCAAGGATCTAAGGTAAAAACAATTGATTCTTGTTCTTTAAATCGTTTAAATCAAGGCTTAAGAAAATAACCTCTCTTTTGTCTATGGTAGAATGTCGAGGAGGAGTTTTGGGATTTCAGATTCGAGGAAAATTAAGGTAAGACACATTCGGCTAAAGGCCAACTACCACTTATTAAAGTTAGATCAAATCTAACCTATGATCTTTAGGGATTTCGACAGATATTCAAGACAAAAAGGGAACTTTCGGGATTTGGAATCTCTAAGGTAAGCCTCTAAAATATTCGGCTAAGGGTTGTGTGAGTATCTAAATCCATTCCTTAATTTTTGAAAAGCCGAAAAACTAACCATATTGAACTACAAGGTTGGCCGAATATCAAGTAGAGGAAAAACCAAACTTTCGGGATTTGTATAATCACCAAATCGGCAAAGGTGAGTTTTTCCTTACAAATCCTACTAGGATTTGGTTTTGTCTAAAAAGGGGTTTATTAATGTGTTTTAATTGATGGGCCGAATATAGGGATTAATAGATCTAAAAATTAGATCGGGATTCTCGAGATATCAAGGAACCTATTAAGCGAAAAAGGTGTGTACCCTTACTATCCTTCGATATTTTATGGCTAAATATTTTATATGAATAATAATGTGAATGTGGCTATGTACCACAAATGTGGCAAAAAGTACCCAGGTACGTTTCCTACTTCCGATAGGATTGTGAAAAAAATGTTATTTAATAACATGCGAATATATGAATATGAACATGAAATTAAGTTATGCTATATATATGTTTTGGGGCATTCGGGATTTATGTGAAAGGGGAGAAGCAGTGTTGACTTGGTCTCACCAACGAAGGTGTTGACTTGGTCTCACCAACTAAAAATGTTGACTACTGGTCACATTGCGAAATTTGGTAACCGGTTACAATGATGTCAAATGACACAACGTTTAAATTTGATTATAGTGTCTAATGACACAACGTGGAGAGTAAGCGGATGGAGGGTTGACTTAGTAGTCCCCACGGTGTGAATGGCAGTGCAATTGGAGAGTAGCGGATGGACCATTAGGATTGGGTTTGGGTTGCATCATAATTTTCATTATTATATGGACTTGATGATTTAAACATGAATGCCACGATTTATTGATTGATAGTATTGTGTGCACATTGAGTGCATTGACTCACCCCATCGTGGGAATTATTTTTCGGTGATGATCGGATTTGAATAGGGCGATGAGACCATGAGGAGGCCATGCATCACTTGAAGAATTTATTAAATTTGGACCTTATTTAATTTTATTACTTTTTTTATTTTATTTTGGGTTTACTTGATGTAATAAGGCCATAAGGCCCAGTGGATTATTCTTTGTTTTTACATTATTGTTAAGTTTCATGCTAAGAACTTTATTGGTTGTGTTTAATTAAATGGGCTTACAAAATCAAATAAATGGGTTTTCAATCTAAGCCCAACTCAAAATAATAGTTTTCCTAAAATCTACAATTTTCTCTAAGTATCGAATGTTTTTGAAATTGGTTTACTTTAGGAACATACGAGATCAGGTTCGGGCTCGTGGGTAGGGTGTAGGTGTTTCATCTACACTCAAAAGCTTTTCCTTTTTGGACTTGATTTATTTTTGAAAATATTTCAAGGGTAGAATCATCTACACTTGTGGTATAAACATCTTCTAAACATTTTATTAAAAGCAAGTACTTTTTCCTTGTTAAGAAAATATTGAAATATATCAAGAAGATTGTTTATCTCCTTAATATCTGTATATTCGATTAGGAGTTCATCCCAATCTACATATAATATACTATTATATAGCAAATCTTCTACTGATTTGTATTTTGCTTAGTTGTTTTTCAACTAAGAATTCCTTTGAATTGAGAAAGAAGAAGAAAATTG
>CP106726.1:1102568-1120058 GCA_025506655.1 Gossypium rotundifolium
CCGGTGTCAAGAAGACACTAATGTGATACCAAATCACCGAGGTACTAAACCTTGGTGTCCAAGACACAATGTGATAGCAAATCACCGTGACCAAGTCACGATGATACTGGCATGCCTCATCATGAACCGAGTACAATCCGAGATCTTACGCGGTGTTACTCTCAAGGACCGATAACGAGGTCGTGTAGACAATTTAAAGAGGCAATCAGTTCTAATCCAACAAGCTTGGGATGATGCTAAGACCTCGTCGAATGATGATTTAACTCCGTTGCATACTCTTACGAGCAGCATCTAATGCGGAGATCTTCTTATGGCCATTCTACCATAACTAATTGGTTTTTCTACTTAGTTAAATTAGTTAATAGAAGATTTAGTTAAATAAAATGGACCAATTAAATAAGTGTTTTATTTATTTTGCTACATTTAAATAAATTTAAAATAAGTCTTAAGTTGTTGCATATTTATTAGTTAGCTTTAATATGTCCATTTAGGACATAATTAAAAGATGATGCATATTAATTGTGTCCAAATTTATTTTAGAACATCTAGGACATATTTATGGTGTGTTTTAGCTTTAAACATGACTTTAATATGTTGTTTTGTTGCTGGAAATTTAATGTGCGGAAATTATTAAAATTGCAGTGTTTTGGGGACACCATTTAAAGCTTCTGTGCAAGCTTCATTTAAGGCACCTGGGAGCACGCAAGGGACATTGGTAGTGCCTTTTGTGCTCCCCTAACGTGACTATTGTAGTCTCTCACACGCCCATTAAATTGGCAGCAAAGAAACATGCATTTAAGTGCATTAACAAGGGGACACCAAAGAAGATGTACCTTCAGAAATGACAAAGAACAAAGAATTAATGAAGAAAGATTTAAGGCCTTGTTGGATCATGCTGGAGTTAATTTGCATCGAGTAGCTTCAACGTGACTCTTGGAGTCTCCCACACGCCCATTAAGATGGGCAACAAAGAAGCATGCATGGAACACCCTTTAAAAGCTTGTTTCCTCTTTTCACGACTGTGATTAATGAGGTGGTTGCTTGTGGTACACCTCTCCATGCGGGAAGTAATTTTAAAGATGGTATGGGATTTAAGGATGCCTTTTCACGTCCCAATACAGCCTTGAACAGGATTCTAGCCATTCGCTTTCCAAGGCAAGCTATGCACATTTCAAGGTCAATTTAAGAGCCTTCAAATTTCCTTTCTTCCTTATGAATTTTGCTACACTTAAAGAACTTCTAAGTTGATTTTTGGGTGCTACAAAGGATGAACGTGATGTAAAAACCAAAGGCCAACTTCTAGAATAGTTTGAGGACATTGAATCAAAATTACTTAGAAACTAAGTTAACATTTCATGACTTTTCAATTAGCTTCTAAGTATTATAAATATCCAAAGATGGGCAATTGTAAGGCACTTTTGATGAATTTTATATCGTTATTCGTCAATTTGTGAGAGCACTACTCCAATTTCGCTTTTAGGATTCGCTATTTATCTAGCAAGCTAGTGGCATCAACCCTTCCTTCTACTATCCAAAAATCGATATCGAGGTTCCTATCGCTTCACGATAGTGGGTCGAGGTCCAAATTAAATCCCTAAAACCCAACCTTAGGAAACCTATAAGTAACCGTCGATACCTTTCTTGCAGATTGGTTCTTACTTATTTCCTAAAGTACTAAATCAAACCCGAACGCTTCTTTCATCCTTAAACCAAACCCAAACTTTTAAATTTTCGCTTAAACCAAAACCGAACCATTCAACGATGATCTCAGAATATCAAATTAACAATCCCTACTTTCCAAGGCAAGTCGATCCTAAGCCTACTTGGAATGGGAAAAAAAGATTGAACTTGTTTTTGATCGCCACACCATCTCAAAATAAGAAGGTCAAGTTAGCGCTATAGAATTCTCTCGACCACGCCATGATCTCGGGTGGATCGCTTAATCGACAAACCAAAGGCGCCAACGGTGAATGTACCAATCACTACATGGGCCAAATGAAAGCGGCCATGCGACGCCGATTTATCCCTTCTTATTATCATCGGAGTTACATCAAACTCCAACACCTTTCACAAGGGATAGAAGCGTCGAAGATTACTATAAGGAAATGGAGGTCGCCATGATTCGAGCCGACATTCAAGAAGAGCGAGAAGCCACCATGGCTCGATTCTTAGCTGGGCTCAACCGAGAGATAGCCAATGTTGTGGAACTACAACATTATGTTGAGATGGAGGAAATGGTCCACATGGCCATCAAAGTAGAAAAGCAGTTGAAGCAAAAAGGAGCATCCCCAGCTTTACCAAATCCAAAACCTTCAAGTGGGGTCAAACGTAAGCAAGGGGTTTCCTTAAACAAACCAAAGAATCCTACTTTCACCCGAAGACAAACAAGCCTTTGGTCAAACAAGCAAAGGTAAGGCTCCAGAGATGTCAAATCCAGATCTCGGATATCAAATGCTTCAAGTGTCTTGGCCGAGGACACATAGCCACCAATGCCCAATAGACTAACTATGGTGATGTGGGTTGATGGTGAGATTGAGACCGAGGATGAAGAAGAATGCGAGTTCAATCCAGCTCAAGTTGATGAGGACATAGAACAACCTCGTTGAAGGTGAGTTGCTCGTAGTCAAGCCAAGTCTTAGCCTACAAAATGCCGAACGAGGAGCAACGTGAAAATATTTTTCACTCGAGATGCCAACCGCAAGGTAAAGTGTAGCCTTATCATTGACTTGAGGAAGTTGTACGAATGTAGCAAGCACCCTTATGGTGGAAAAGCTAGGATTTGACAACAACCAAGCATCCGACTCGTATAAACTTCAATGGCTTAACGACGCACGGAGAACTAAAGGTTACCAAGGTGTCCTAGTAGCTTTCAAAGATCGGAAATATTCTAATGAAGTACTATGACGTAGTGCCAATGCACGCGGACACTTACTTTGGGACGCCCATGGCAATATGACTCACGAGTGGTGCACGATGGTTACACTAATCGATATTCTTTCAAGCATCTTGGGCGAACGTGACACTTGCCCCCTTGACCCCTAAACAAGTCTTTGATGACCAACAAAGCTTCAATTTCCATTGATCAATCAAAAGAAAAGAAAAGAATGTAAAAGTGAAAATAAGAGAAATGAGCGAGAAAAATATGTGAAAAAAAAATGAGCGAGAGAAAACAAAAGAGAGAAACGAAGAAAATGAGAAAGAGAACAAAAAATGAGTGTCTTAGCAAAAGCAAGTGATATAAGAAAGGCATTGAGTCCGAGGCATTCTGTATTTGCTTTCAGATAAAGAAGCATTTTGAACACTAACGATTTACCTGATGATCTTCCGACTTGCTTTTGTCTTTGATTCGTGAATTCAAGACATATTCCCGGAGGAGATACCCGAAGGATTACCACCCATCCGAGGCATTGAACACCAAATAGATTTGGTGCCGGTGTCGCTTTACCAAATCGACCTGCGCACTCGAGCAATCCCGAGGAAACAAAGAGCTCCAAAAGCAAATCATCGAATTGCTTGAAAAGGCTACATTCGAGAGAGCCTTAGTCCATGTGCCGCATCAAAGATTATTAGTGCCTAAGAAAGATGGTTCATGGCGATGTGTGTCGATTGTCGCGCCATCAACAAGATTACTATAAAGTATCGACACCGACAATTCCCGACTTGACGATATGCTCGACGAAAGTTGGAGCGAAAGTTTTCACAAAGATCGACCTCAAGAGCGCTTATCACCAAATCAATGCTGAGGGTGACGAGTGGAAATATGCTTAAGACGGTTAGGTTTGTATTTAATGGTTGGTAATGCCATTCGCTCATTTAATGCTCCAAGTACTTTTATGCGCCTTATGAATCATGTTTTACTTAGCTTTCATTGGAAAATCATGTGTTGTTTATTTTGATGACATATTAGTGTACAAGAAAACTTTGGAGGATCACGCTCAACATCTACGAGCCATTTTAGAAACGCTATGGAAAGAGGTATTATACGCTAACCTCAAGAAATGTTCTTTTGCACCGACAAGGTTGTTTTCTTAGGATACGTCGTGAGTGCAAATGGCTTGGAGGTTGACCAAGAGAAGATTCGAGCCATCCAAGAATGGCCCCGCCCCATGATGATTAGCCAAGCACGAAGCTTCCATGGGTTGGCTTAGCTTTCTACCCGATTCGCGCTCAACTTTAGCACGATTGCATCTCCTTTAACGAAGCGTGATCAAGAAGAATTGACATTCCATTGGTCCGACGAGCAAGAGCGGTCTTTAATGCCATTAAAGATTGTCTTGTTAAAGCTCCATTATTATCCCTTCTTGATTTTTCTAAAACTTTTGAAATTGAGTGTGATGCATCGTGTAGGAATTGGAGCCGTTCTCACTGTAATGGACGCATCAATTGGCATACTTTAGTGAGAAATTGAACTGAGTCGCACTTAATTATCTCGTATGATAAAGAAATGTACACACTCATAAGATCACTTGAGACATGGCAAGATTACTGAGGCCAAAGGAGTTTGTAATCCATTCGGATCACGAGGCACTCAAGTACATCAAAGGTCAAGATAAGCTCAACAAACGGCATGCAAAATGGATCGAGTATTTGGAGTCATTTCCGCATTTAATTAAGTATAAGAAAGGTAAGGAAAATGTTGTGGCGTATATGCTATCCCAAGGTACACCTATTGACTTTTCTTGATTCTAAATTACTTGGTTTCCATCATATAAAAGAACTGACGTTGATGATGTTGATTTTGGATCCATTTATAATGCTTGTAGAATGGTACATTTGATAAGTTCTACAGTACGAAGGATTTCTTTTCAAAGAAAACAGAGTATGCATACCAAATGGATCTATTCGAGAGTTGCTCAGACAAGTACATAGTGGTGGCCTTATGGGTCACTTCGGCGTAGATAAAACGATGTCGACTCTACAAGAGCATTTCTTTTGGCCAGAATGAGAAAGGATGTCGAAAAGATTTATGAAATACTGCTAGCTTGCAAACGAAATAAGTCACGGGTACAACCACATGGTCTATAGACGCCCACTTCCTATTCCGACACTTGGGCCGATGTTTCCATGGATTTTATCCTTGGTTTGCCGAGATCAAAAATGGAAGGATTCAATCTTCGCTGTAGTTGATCGGTTTTCTAAGATGTCCCATTTTATCCCATGTTCTAAGACCGATGATGCTGTGAACATAGCCAATTTGTTTTTCAGGGAAGTTGTACGTTTGCATGGAGTTCCGAGAACGATTGTATCGGATCGAGACGTAAAATTCTTGAGTCATTTTTGGCGGACTTTGTGGGGGAAACTAGGCACTAAACTAATGTTCTCAACTACTTGTCATCCTCAAACGGATGGACAAACCAAGTAGTGAATCGAGTCCTTTCGACTCGCTTGAGCATTGGTACTAAGAACCTCAAGACTTGGGAGGAATGCTCGCCTCACGTCGAATTTGCATACAACCGAAGCTATTCATTCTCATGCCACCAAATTTTCTCCGCTCGAGACTGTTTACGGGTTTAATCCTCTTACCCTCTTGATTTATTACCATTGCCCATCGACAAATTTGTCCATTCTCGATGCTAAGAAAAAGGCGACTATATCAAAGAGTCGCATCGGTGCGCAAGAATATTGAGGTAAGAACCGAACAATACACACGACGAGCCAACAAAGGACTAAACAAGTCATGTTCGAACCCGAGATTGGGTATGGGTGCATATGAGGAAGGAACTTCCCTACCGTCAAGAAACAAATTATCACCGAGAGGAGACGGACCTTTCCAAATTCTCGAGTTTAATTAATGAGAATTCATACAAACTTGATTTGCCGGTGAGTATAACATCGCCAGCTTTAATGTGGCTGATTTAACTCTGCTTGATGCGTGTCCCGACTTGAGGACAAGTCATTTTCAAGAAGGGAGGATGATACGCACGCCTCATCATGAACCGAGTACAACTGGAGACTCGATGGTGTTACCTCAAGGACCGATAACGAGGTCGCGCATAGACAATTTAAAGAGGCAACGGAGTTCTAATCCAACAAGCTTGGGATGATGCTAAGACCGCCGAATGATGGTTTAACTCCTGTTGCATACTCTTCACTTAGCGCATCTAACAGAAGATCTTCTTATGGCCATTCTACCATAACTAATTGGTTTTTCTACTTTAGTTAAATTAGTTAATAAGATTTAGTTAAATAAAATGGACCAATTAAATAAGTGTTTTATTTATTTTGCTACATTTAAATAAATTTAAAATAAGTCTTAAGTTGTTGCATATTTATTAGTTAGCTTTAATATGTCCAGTTTAGGACATAATTAAAAGATGATGCATATTAATTGTGTCCAGCCAAATTTTAGAACATCTAGGGACATATTTATGGTGTGTTTTAGCTTTAAACATGACTTTAATATGTTGTTTTGTTGCTGGAAATTTAATGTGCGGAAATTATTAAAATTGCGGTGTGTTTGGGGACACCATTTAAAGCTTGGGCGGCAATTTCATTTAAGGCACCTTGGGAGCACGCAAGGACATTTGTAGCTGCTTTTGTGCTCCCCAACGTGACTATTGTAGTCTCAAGACACGCCCATTAAATTGGGCAGCAAAGAAACATGCATTTAAGTGCATTAACAAGGGGACACCAGCAGATGTACCTTCGTAGAATGACAAAGAACAAAGAATTAATGAAGCAAAGATTTAAGGCCTTGTTGGAGCATGCGCTGGAGTTAATTTGTCATGGAGTAGCTTTCAACGTGACTCTTGGAGTCTCCCACACGCCCATTAAGATGGGCAACAAAGAAGCATGCATGGAACACCCTTTAAAAGCTTGTTTCCTCTTTTCACGACAGTGATTAATGAGGTGGTTGCTTGTTGGTACACTCTCCATGCGTGGGAAGTAATTTTAAAGATGGTATGGGATTTAAGGATGCCTTTTCACGTCCCAATGCCTTTGAACAAGGATTCTAGCCTATTCGGCTTTCCAAGGCAAGCCATGCACATTTCCAAGGTCAATTTAAGAGCCTTCACCCCTTTCTTCCTTATGAATTTTGTCGACTTAAAGAACTTCTAGAAGTCGATTTTGGGTGCTACAAAGGATGAACGTGGACAAGAAAAACCAAAGGCCAACTTCTAGAATGCTTGAGGACATTGAATCAAAATTACTTAGAAACTAAGTTAACATTTCATGACTTTTCAATTAGCTTCTAAGTATTATAAATATCCAAAGATGGACAATTGTAAGGCACTTTTGATGAATTTTATATCGTTATTCGTCGAATTTGTGAGAGCACTACTCCAATTTCGCTTTTAGGATTCGCTATTTATCTAGCAAGCTAGTGGCGCCAACCCTTCCTTCTACTATCCAAAAATCGATATCGAGGTTCCTATCGCTTCACGATAGTGGCTCTGGGTCCAAATTAAATCCCTAAAACCCAACCTTAGAAACCTATAAGTAACCTGTCGATACCTTTCTGATTGGTTCTTACTTATTTCCTAAAGTACTAAATCGAAACCCTAACGCTCTTTCATCCTTAAACCAAACCCAAACTTTAAATTTTCTTACTTAAACCAAAAACCGAACCATTCAATTCTTCCCTTACTTCAAAACATATCCCAACTACATCTAAATTTCTTTCTTCTTCGATACTGTTTACAATCGAACTCCAAGCATACATCTCGCTTTTCCTCGAGACCGAGACCGATTATCCGTATCGAGTTTGCTAAACCGAGAGTTAAGCCCATCGACTAAGTCAAGCTATTAATCAAGATCCAAAGTAAGTTCAAAAAAACAAACGAAAATTAAAAAATTGTAATTAAAAAAGAAAAAAAAAAAAAGATTCAAAAAGTGCTTGAACAAGTTCAATATATTAATGTTTATTTTGTTACTCAGAATCTCTTCTCAGATTTTCTTTCTTCCTCCGCTTCCTCGACCCAACTCTAAACATCCCGCTCTAGACCGCCGAGCCTTTTCTTTTCTTTCAACTTACCTTTTAATGACGTTACAACCTTTGATACCATTTGAGGTCACCCTAAGCCCTAATAAGCCTTTTGATTTAATCTAAACAACTAAATCACGAGAAGTGTAAGAGGTAAAAGGCACGTAGATTGTGAGACTATTTAGGGGAGGTAAAAGCCAAACTAAGAGTGTCAAACACGGTGAGAGTGTCGTTGATTTTTTTTTTCTTTTCTTTCAGAGTGCACGGTGAGAATTGTTGTGAGGACTTAGTGTTCATACCGATGTCTCAAGAAGACAAAAACATGGAGGGACAAGAAGGAAGACAACCTGTTCTAATGTTCCCGATTTACAAATGCAAGCCCTATTAGAGATGGAGAGATTACTTGATCGAAGACTCAATCCTCTCAAGATTGCCTCTATCAAGTGGAAGCTCGAGAAGGGCACCAGAGGTGACCCTCGTGGCCTGTGCAAAGACGCATGCACCTAATCAACGACGCGTGAGCAACCACAAGAAGTTGACGAAGACCTTAATGAAATCAAGGACGGTGAAAGCGATCAAGAATCCAACCTTAGTATTGAAGGAGAGATCCTCAAACCGTGGTCAAAGAGATCGAGACGAGAAGACGATGATCTCAAGAATATCAAATTAATAATCCTTACTTTCCAAGGCAAGTCGATCCCAAGCCTACTTGGAATGGGAAAAAAGATTGAACTTGTTTTCAACGCCACAATTATCTCAAAATAAGAAGGTCAAGTTAGCCGCTATAGAATTCTCCTCGACCACGCCATGATCTCGGTGGGATCGCTAACCACAAATCAAGGCGAACGGTGAATCCACTAATCACTACATGGGCCGTAAATGAAAGCGCCATGCGACGCCGATTTATCCCTTCTTATTATCATCTGGAGTTACATCGTAAACTCCAACACCTTTCACAAGGGACGAGAAGCCGAAGATTACTATAAGGAAATGGAGGTCGCCATGATTCGAGCCGACATTCAAGAAGAGCGAGAAGCCACCATGGCTCGATTCTTAGCCGGGCTCAACTAGAGATAGCCAATGTTGTGGAACTACAACATTATGTTGAGATGGAGGAAATGGTCCACATGGCCATCAAAGTAGAAAAGCTTGAAGCAAAAAGGAGCATCCCGCAGCTTTACCAAATTACCCAAACCTTCAAGTGGGGTCAAATGTAAGCAAGGGGTTTCTTAAACAAACCAAGAATCCTACTTTCACCTCAAGACAAACAAGCCTTTGGTGAAACAAGCAAAGGTAAGGCTCCAGAGATGTCAAATCCTAGATCTCGAGATATCAAATGCTTCAAGTGTCTTGGCCGAGGACACATAGCCGACCAATGCCCGAATAGACTAACTATGGTGATGCGGGTTGATGGTGAGATTGAGACCGAGGATGAAGAAGAATGAAGTTCGAATCCAGCCTACAAGTTGATGAGGACATAGACCAACCCGTTGAAGGTGAGTTGCTCGTAGTCAAGCCAAGTCTTAGCCTACAAAATGCCGGAACGAGGAGCAACGTGAAAATATTTTTCACTCGAGATGCCAAGTGCAAGGTAAAGTGTAGCCTTATCATTGACGGAGGAAGTTGTACGAATGTAGCAAGCACCCTTATGGTGGAAAAGCTAGATTGACAACAACCAAGCATCCGACCAGATAAACTTCAATGGCTTAACGACGCAATGAGAACTCAAGGTTACCAAGGTGTCCTAGTAGCTTTCAAAGATCGTGAAATATTCGATGAAGTACTATGCGACGTAGTGCCAATGCATGCTGGACACTTACTTTTGGGACGCCCATGGCAATATGACCGCCGAGGGTGCACGATGGTTACACTAATCGATATTCTTTCAAGCATCTTAAGAACGTGACACTTGCCCCTTGACCCTTAAACAAGTCTTTGATGACCAACAAAAGCTTCAATTTCCATTGATCAATCAAAAGAAAAAGAAAAGAATGTAAAAGTGAAAAATAAGAGAAATGAGCGAGAAAAAATACGAGTGAAAAAATGAGCGAGAGAAAACAAAAGAGAAAACGAAGAAAATGAGAAAGAGAGCAAAAAATGAGTGTCTTAGCAAAAGCAAGTGATATAAGAAAGGCATTGAGTCCGAGGTATTCGTATTTGCTTCGTATAAAGAAGCATTTTTGAACACTAACGATTTACCCGATGATCTTCCGACTTCGCTTTTGTCTTTGATTCAGAATTCAAGACATATTCCCTGAGGAGATACCCAAAGGATTACCACCCATCCGATATCTCAAAAGTGGGGCCAACCCGCGGTGGTGTTAACCATAGGACGAGCCGCCATGAGGTGCTAAACCTCCGTGTCCAAGACACGAATGTGATACCAAATCACTGGAGGTACTAAACCTCCGTGTCCAAGACACGAATGTGATACCAAATCACCGTGACCATCTTCCCTCCTCTCATATTGCCCATGCCAATGCAATAAATAAACAAATCATGTCAATATACTTTGATATGTATCTTATAACAAATATATCATAAATCGAGATCATGGTTTCTATCCACATGTATTTACAACATATCAAAACGGACTTACTCCAATCCTCATTCATACCATCATGGTATCATATCCAAATCTCATCGCTTTTCCCACTTTCATAATATGATTAGTTATAACACACATAAATACATATATAAATCAAGTTATAAAGTGTAAGATACACACCTTTCACCAAAGCAAGAACTAACTTCCTGAGATTCGATCTATAGCGACTAGATCACCTTGTCCCACAATCCACCAACACTTAAATTATAAACAAAGGCCATCTACCCTACCCCTAAATCCAATGAGTTATCACTGAAAACCAAGTCTTACCTAAACTTACCCAAAACGATAGTCAAGATATGAGGCTTAGATTGATTGCTTCCAACGTCCCGAGGAGCCTATAAGAAATTGGTTCTTAGAATGGTTAGAACCTTGCAAACCAATGCCTAAAGATTCTACTTTGTCCACAAGAAAATAACTTGGAAAAGAGAAAAGAATTGAAGGACATACGATCATGAATACTTACCTATTATCCAAAATTGATTGGAGAAAACCAAAGAGAATCTACCCTTGCATATTCACCAAAACAAAGACTTAAAGAGAGTGGGAAGTTTTAAATATGGTTATGAAAGAAGAAAGATATGTGTATAAAAGTGAGAAAGTATGTGAGTAGAAAAGAGAATGAAAGAGAGAGAGTGTTGATTTTAGCAACAATGGAGAAAAGAAAAGGGAGTTTGGAGAAAAGAGAAATTCGCCAAGAGAGAATAAAAGAAAATGTGATTATGAACCAATCTCAAGAGAAGAAAAGAGAGAAATATGGAGAGAGGTTCACCAAACACTTCTTTGCTAAAAAGAAAGTGCACAAAATGCACAAAGTTCAATTGTAGCTTTGGCTTCAAAAGAGCAAATGAAAGAAAGAAAATGGTATTTGGTTCAAACAAAATAAGGCTAAAACCAAAGGCAAATTTGCACCAAAAGCATAATAGACATTCTACTAAGGTGGGAGTTTTTGAGAGAAAGAAAATAATACCAAAAGATGCACAAATGCAAAAGTTGGCAACTATACCCCCAAACCACCTAACAACATTCTGCCACCCCTAAACACCCATGCCATCCACATACATGCACTAAAGGCCTAGGAATACTTTCCAAAACATCCTCCATATTCCGTGCCTTTTGTCCCCTCATCATACCAAAACCTTAAGATTCTTATCCCCAATTTCATGCTTTCCTTAAACAAATATTCAACTTACTAAAAGTTAAGAGTCCAACCTATCATAAATAAGTTTGACCGCCCATCAAAGCAAGGATTCAAAATAAACCTTCAAAATGCTAAACATGGTATTCAACCTCTATCCTCAAGCAACCATCCAAACGCCATAACCACTTTGCCACTAACTCCTCATGTGCTTTAATTTAACACTTAAATTAGCTTAAGTGTCAAACTCACTTAATCCACTTCATTAAATAAACCATACTAAAAATTATTCTAGCTTCCTAAATAAAATCAAGCCTTCACAAGACTATGCTAACACACAAAAATTCATACCCTTGCCAACACAAAAGATACTCAAATTTTAGGATATTACAATTCTACCCTTAAGAAAATTTCGGCCTCGAAATTACCTCGATCAAAAGAGTTGAGGATATCACCGCTTTCATCGTGATCCTCCAGCTCCCAAGTAGCTTCTTCCACGCCATGATTCTCGCCATAAGACTTTCACTAAAGGAACTGCCTTCCTCCGCAGAACTTTTACATCTCGATCAAGAATCTACATGTGTTCTTCTTCTATCACAACTGACTCATTTTTATTTCCTCATCGCCACTCGCCATGCGATGGATCGTAACGATAGCTGCCTAAGCATAGAGACATGAAACACATCGTGAATCTGCTCAATTCCCACCGGGCAACTCAAGTCGATAAGCCATCGTCCCACTGCCTCAACACCTTAAACTACCAATGAACCTTGGACTTAACTTGCCTTTTCTCCCAAATCTTAACACTTTCTTCCATGGCGAGACCTTCGTAAAACTTTGTCACCCACAAGAACTCTATATCCCTCCGCTTGAGATCTAAGATAAGACTTCTACCTATCCAAGCTTCCTTCGCAGACGAGCTTGATTCAATTTCACCTTATCCTCGGCCAGCAACCAACTCGGGTCCTAACATCCGACGCCACCCAACTCGTCCAACATGTAGGTGTGCGACACTTCCTACCATACAATGCCTCATATGGTGCCATCTTAATGCTTTGCTCGATAACTATTGTTGTATGCAAACTCACTTAATGGCAAAACTCTTTCCAACGCTTGAAGTCCAAAACACATCCTCTCAAAGATATCCTCTAAAAATCGAATGACTTTTTTTGACCGCCTACGATCAGGATGAAATGCGATCAAATCCAACCACGCACTCCAAAGCCCGATGTAACGCTCTCCAAACCTCGACGAATTGGGATCTCTGTTCGAGATGGTCGACATCGCACACCGGCAACCTCACTATCTCACCACATACAACTAGCTAACCTCTCAAGCGAGTAATTTACCCTCACGGAATGAAATGAGTCGACTTGGTCGACGATCTACAATCACCCAAACCAATCCTTCTTACTAGGTGTAAGAGGTAATTCATCGACAAAGTCCATAGTGATTCTTTCCCACTTCCACCGTGAAATCTTCATCGGTCGGTAACCTGACAGACAGAATCGATGTTCGCTTTGACCATTGACATCGCCGACATTTACCCACAAACTTGGTTACCTCCCGCCTGCACTGCCACCAAAATCGCTTCTCTCAAATCTCCGATACATCTTGTTACCTCCGGATGCATAGTATATGGGCTGCTATAAAGGCCCCAAGAATCCTTTGCCTCAACTCTACATCCTTTGGCATACAAGCTCTCCCTTGAAAACACAGACTCTATTATCGGACAAACTATAATTCTCTAAACCTCCATTCTCGAACTTGCAATCTCGATCATTCAAACCATCATCTTCTAACTGCTTTCTCCTTGATTTGTTTCTAACCAAGTTGGCTTGACTTGCAATTCACCAAAATACTTCCATCGTCATATATAAGCTAAGATGAGCAAACATCGATCTTAAATCGATATAACCTCATACCAACGCTGCCTCGCCACCACGCTAGCCTTGCCGGATGATACTCAATCTAACAACAGAGTCCTTCAACAACTCAATCCATCTACGTTTGCCTCAAGTTCAAATCCTTTTGAGTCAAGATACTTAAGACTCTTGTGATCCGTGTAGACTATCGACTTCTCTCCATACAAATAGTGTTCCAAATCTTCAAAGAAAATCATCGCACGCTAATTCCAAGTCATGCGCTTGGATAATTAACCTCATGTGGTCTCAATCATGCCGAGATGCATAAGCCACTACTTTCCTTCCTCAGATCAAGACACATCCCAAACCAAGATGTGATGCGTCACAAGAAACCGTGAATTCCTTACCCGCCTTTAGGTTGAATCAAAGCTCAAGCTTCAATGTAATCTTCTTCAACTTGTCAAAACTTTTTTCGCTTCTCATCTCACACAAATGGAACTCCTTTCTCAACAACTTAGTCATAGGTGCGGCGATCAAAGAAAATCCTTCCACAAACCTTCGTAATACCCCGCCGCACCTAGAAACTCCGAATCTCAACAATCGACTTAGGCAACCAATCCAACACCGCTTCAATCTTTCGAGGATCCACTCTAATCCCCCTGCTGATACAACATGACCCAAGAAAGTCACCTCCCTAAGCCGTAACTCAGACTTACTAAATTTGGCAAAAGTTGCTTTTCCTCAAAATCAGAACACTACTCGCAAATGCGATCATGATCCTCCTCCGACTTTGAGTATACCAAAATATCGCCTATAAATACCACAACAAACCGATCCAAAACCACTGAAAACCCGATTCATCATGTCCATGAATGCCGCCAAAGTTAGTCAACCCAAATGGCATTACCGTAAACTCAGAGTGCCCATACCGAAAAGCGAAATGTCGCCTTATGGATATCACCTCTTTCACCTTTAGTGATGATATCCGCATCTTAAATCAATCTTGAGAAAATCGCGCCCCTTTAAGTCGATCAAACAAATCATCTATCATCTGCAAAGGATACTTGTTTTTGATCGTCACCTATTCAATTGGCTGTAGTCTATACACATCCGCGATCGAACCATCCTTCTTCTTTACAAAAGTACCGTGCTCCCCAAGGCAAAACACTTGGTCAAATGAAACCTCGATCCAACAACTCCTAAATCTAAGCCTTCAATTCCATCAATTCCTTCTTGCCATCCTATACTGAGCTATAGACACCGCGCCTGCCTCGCAATGATCTATACCGAATTCGACTTCACGATCCGTAGGCAATCCCTAAGTTCTTCAGAAATACGCCAAGATAATCCTTTACAAGACGTAACATTTCCCACAGGAGACTCCTTAGCTTCCAAAGCACACACATGAACCACAAACGCCTCACGCCCCTTCCCGACCATCTTCACAATTTTCAATGCAGATACCACGTTAGATAGATAATCTCTTCTATTACCTATCATGACCACTTTTTCACCTTCCATTGCCTTCAAAACCATGCGCTTAGCGCAAGACAATCCAAACTTGCTCGGTACTTAACCAACCACCCATCCTAAGAATCGATCGAACTCCTCAAACAAGCAGCTCCATCGATCGACCACAAACACTACCCCTTAAAGTTCTAGGGGTACATTTCTATATAGCTTATCTACTTCTACAGAGTGACCTAGAGGACTAAGTACCATCTTCCTAGAAGAAATCTCGTAATCTAGGTTCATAGTCTCTACTATACTACTAGCAACATACTAATATGTCGAACCCACATCTATCAAAGCAAAGATATGGAATACCAAAGATTAAGAACGCATCTGGTTATGACATCCAGCAGCATCGCCTCCTCTCTCGACGCTCGCAAAGATACACCAAACCAGTCGTCTTGCCTCGTTGTTGCTTGCACCTTCGCTGATGTTCGCTGGCCCTCGATTAGAACCATTACCTCCTCTACTATTACCACGACCTCTCTCATGGTGACGGTCCTCTTTTCCGAATCGAACATGACCATGACCTTCGATTGATTCTTGGCTTGCATGACGGATGATCTCTCACACAATGATCCAAAGAAACCACACTCGAATAGCCTTTTCCTCCTGGTCCAACATTTGCCCCAAAGGAAATTTCCCACATCGCCTACACCGTGTGGTCCCTCGATTAGCAGAATAGCCTCCTAGACCGATTCAAATTTCATTTTGCCTAGCCCTCTTCCTCGAACCCAGATGATCCATATCCTTTCTTATGCTTATTCCGATCATAGCTTTGCCTTCCATATCTTTTTTTATTCCTTCGGCTATCTTAGCCTTTTCCACCAAAGCAAAGAAACTCTCGCCTCCCGATGTGGACCAATCAACAATCTCACTCGCCCTTCAAACCATCTTCGAATCGACACATCGTCAGGTTCAAGCCAATACTTACCCAAGATAACGGCTCAATCTTAAGAACTCAGACTTCATACTCTAATACTAATTTACTCCCTTGGACCAAACTCAGAATGCCTTATCGCAAGATCAACATAACTAGACCCAATATATTTCTTCTAATACGCTTTAAAGAAGTCCCAAGTGAGATCCTCCGCACATAAAGACCATTCTCAACCGTGAGCCACCACCGATATGACTGGCCACGAAGAAGTTTATACAATCCTTTCACTTTTCCCAGATTCAAATCTAGATCATCCATGATTCGCCCCTCATTTAATCAATATTCAACCGGAATGAGCTACACCAAACACCTCGAATATCTCAACTCCGCTGGCTTCTGAGTCGCCTGTATAGATTTCCGAGCCCCGCCTCCACCTACTCCAAATACCCTCCCAAGAACTCGTAGCATTGCTCGAGACAATCGCGCCATCCCCCGCTTGATCCTCGATGTTCAACTCCAACACCGTGGTGGAACTGGTGGTACCTCATTCTCTGATCCTTGACCCGACCTCATTGGCTCGAATATACCATCCTACCACGCACCACGCCCACGCATAACACGACCTCAACCTTGAGTACTCATATCTAAAGTCTCGACTTATCCGATTTAAAAGTTTTATGCATTAGTCATTATTCCACTTTCTTTAAAGCACGCTTTTATGAAAAATTTTATTAAGAGGTTGTTTCATGAGTACACCAAACCTATAGTTTTGGGTCTCTAAAGTAGTTCCTACTACTATATAGTCATATCAACATCACTAAAATCATATCATCAAAATCAACAGCTTTTGATGTACTTACTAGTATGGATTGATGCTTAGAGACTCTGGCCATGCCTTTCCAACCATAAAATTTTTAACAAAAACATTTTAAACCATACTTAAATCATTTTGGGCCTCGCCCACAAATGAGCTTTTGAACTTGGCTCGATACTCAATTTGTAACACCCTCAAACACTACCAATACACCACCTAATCGAACTGTATGTCACTAAGGAAAATATTTTTTTGAAAGAATCAATTAACAATTAAATTTTTGTGAAAAACACTTTGAAATTCTTTATTTGTCGAAAATAAGTTAAAACCTAAATTTACCTTGAAATTACATAAAACTTTAAAACTTAGTTGATAAATCATAGGATAGAAAACATTTATATTTTTTAAGAAAATTAAATATCCTTTTAAAACTGCTTGCAATTGAGTATAGAAACTTGAATTTTGGAAATCACTTAATTTTTGAAAACATTTAACTTGTAATTTTACTATTGAACTATTCATGTTACCCGATGGTAAGATTTTTAAAACCATTATGAAGTTTTAGTTTAGAAAACTTTGGGCTCAATTATTAAATTAACTAAGTAATTTATAATCCATATTTTAACATATTCAAAACATAAAAATAATCCCAACATAATTAAACAGCCTTTATTACAAATCCATAAAAATATGAAAACCAAATTAAAATAAAGTACCCAAATGGAAGTTCATGTAAACTAAATTTTATT
>CP106726.1:1120158-1161575 GCA_025506655.1 Gossypium rotundifolium
TTTGATAAAATTATCCATCCAAAATTCAATTCACCTATAGTATAAAACCGTAAAATATTTATAGGTTTGGTTTATAGGAACAGGTCTCAAAGCCGTATTTTTCATATCACTAGCTTTAGGATCATTACATTTGTACCTTGAATAATTGGAAAAAACTTACTAGACGTAATTTAATATAATTCAATAATAGCTTCATAAAAAATTAAATAATAATATTTACGAACACGGTCTACAAAAATAACATTTTAGAACCGTAATTTTCAGCACCACTGGAAACCAGGTTGTTACAATCCCCCCCCCACTTGAGAAATTTTATCTTCAAAATTTACCTGGAAAGAGGTGGGGGGTATTGGATTTTCATTCCATATCAATTAATTAGCTTACTATCCTTTTTTTATCGATCTTCAAACTTGTCTAAGTGAATCGCATAATCTTCGCATGCTATTGATATTCATATATAAGATTTTACATTCGAATCATCAAATTACGGTTTCAATCAAATTCATATTTCATTAAACATATTCATAAGTTATAATATTATTAATCTCGCTCAGACTCAAGCAAGATACATAGATCAACTAACTTATATCCCAATCTAGCATCGTAAAGCATCATGGATAAAACTGAAGCAATCATACTGATACATAAGTGTTTTATCAACTAAACTGAAGCAATTACACTGGCACACTTAGTGTATCATCGGATAATTCGTAGGAAATATACTGGTACATGTAGTGCATCATCGGATAAATGGAAGGAAATATACTGGCACATGTAGTGTATCACTAGATTAATCGAAGCAATTTTACTGGAACACACGATGCATCATCGGATAAACCAAAGCATCTATATTGGCACACATAGTGCATATCAGATAAACCGAAGCATCTATACTAGCACACACTATGCATCATATGATAAATCAAAGCAACTATACTGGCACATACATTACGTCATCGAATAAACCGAAGCATATATACTGGCACACATAGTGCATCATCGAATAAACTGAAGCATCTATATTGGCACACACAGTTCATCATCATATAAACCAAAGTATAACCTACAAGTTTAATAGGCAACAAATTTCTAATTTTGTCCTAAGTTCTTTTTACATTCTTTCAATCTCTATTAATCATTCCAATACCGTCTGCAAGACACTATTCTTTTCTTTTCTTTTTTAAATTCAATTTTAACACCGAATACTACATATCAATTAAATCGTGCTACTTTTTATTTTATTCAATTAGTGTGATTCCCAATATTTAATGTCCATAATCACAATTTGATTCACATGATAAATATAAACTCATCTTGATCCATAACCATACAAACAACATAGATTCGTAAACATGTAAATTTATCTTAAATCTTAAAAATAATACATACAGAGTCCCTGAGCTACTGATTCACCAATAATAATTCCTTGACTCATTAGATATTTTTAAATATAAGTCCAAATAATTAACAATCAGCATCTAAATCCTGGCTTAGACTCGACTAAACCTTGGCATGTACCTTTAAACTCAATTCCATGTTCGATTTAACCCGAGAATTGGCTAAACATATAGCCGGAGCGACTATGATAAATTTTATTCAATTTTAAACCGTCGTAAGGATTAATTCAATCAAACGAACATTAATCATAAGAACCAACCATTTACTGGAATTGTACAAGCTACAAAAGCTCTAAGAGCAAATGTAACATCCTAAAATTTGAAGTATTGGTATGATGCATGTTTTGGTGCTTAACTTGTGTATAATTAAAATTTTACATGCTTAGTATAGTCTTGAGAAGACTTGAGAACTATTCGAATTAGAATAAATTTTAGTAAGGAGTAATTATCTCAAGTGGATCAAGTGACTTTGAGGTTTAAGTAAATTTAGTGTCAAAAACTAGCATAAGATGAGCTAGTAGCAAGGTGGTGTTATGCATGTATGTTTGCTAGAGGGAAAATGTTCGAATCCTTAGATGTGCATTAAGTTTGTTTTTATTTTGTTTCCTCTTTCATTGTGTCAATCATGGATAGGGATAAAGATGAGTTGGATAACATTTTTGGCAAGAAGACCAAAGGAAAAAGGTAAGTAAAATTTTAAGGAAAAGAATCTCATGATTTAAGGTGATAAGGGGACATAAAGCATGAATCAAGGGCTTTGTTTTGGAAGCTTTGAATGGCCAATTGTCCATGAACATGGACGGTTTTGTGGACTAAAGAGGGAGCCAAAATTTTGGTAGTAATTTATGGAAAATTTAGTAGCTTGAGAGAATTTTTCATTTTGGTCATTTGCTCTCCCAAAAACAAAATTTTCTCTCATCTTTTCCTCTTGGCCGAATGTGCTAATGATTAAGAGGAAAACCATCTTTGCTTTGTTTCTTTTGGTTATCCTTTTGACCATTTGGTCATTTTGCTAATCACCAAGTAGCCCATTTAGTGTTCTCATCTAGTGCCTAAAACATCAAATGCAAACAACATTTTCTTCTCTCTTCTCTTGGTCAATGCACCATTGTTCAAACTCTCATCCTTCGCTTTTTCTTTATTTCAAAATTTAATCATAAACCTCTTATTCTCATTTTCTTCCTTTCATCATTTTAACTTTCTTTTCAAACATACTTTCAACATTTTCTTTTCCCTTGGCGAATGTTAGACTACCTCCATAGCGTAATCATTCCTTTCTCCTTTGTTTTAGCATAGCCAATCTTCCATTCTCCATAACATCTAATTTTTTAGATCATCGTGAAAAGTGGAAGGGTCGAATCATCATTTTCGGAGAAATCTTGAAGTTCATTTAAGATTTGATAATAACGCATAAAGGATTCTCTTCGAGATCATTTGGAATATTAAGACAATCAAGATAGGGATGAAAAGGGTTGTTAATAGTGTTCGAAAGAGGGGTGGTTCTATTAATCCCTCTAATTTCAAGAGAAGGACTGTTTTGGGAATCCGAGACTTTCCACCGGGTTGTGGACCCTCATCCGACGAAAATCAATTATTCGAAGTCGTACGTACCCCCAAACCATTGTTTACTCATGGTTCTGAACCTTTGATCGGAAAGAAATCGTAAATAGTGGTTGTTCGAGATTCCGAGGGTAAGATCTAGATCGCTTAACGTTAGAATAGTTTTATATTAAATATTGGTGTTCTAATCCATCGTGATATGTGTTTAGATATCGACGAGCAGAAAAGTGTAGTTCTCACCATAATCAAGTGTGTAATCTCACACCGTATCTCATGGGTTAGATGACTATATCGTATAAATCGGTGGATGAAATCACAAGTTAGTGAAATAAGGAAGAATATCATATTTATCACCTTAATGATAAAAGTTTTGAAATTGGTATTAAGAACATGAAAATTACAAAATTGCCCTTAACGAGCTAATTCGATAAAAGTGATAATTGGGCCATATGTGATATTTGATAATTGGGCCATATGTGATATTTGATAATTGGACAATTTGGGCCATATGTGATAATTGATAAATGGGCCATATGTGATAATCGATAAATGGGCCATATGAAATATTTGATAATTGGGCCATATGTGATATTTGATAATTGGACAATTTGGGCCATATGTGATAATTGATAAATGGGCCATATGTGATAATCGATAAATGGGCCATATGTGATATTTGATAAATAGGCCATATGTGATAATCGATAAATGGGCCATATGTGATATTTGATAAATGGGCCATATATGATAATTGATAAATGGGCCATATGTGATAATCGATAAATGGGCCATATGTGATAATCGATAAATGGGCCATATGTGATAATCGATAAATGGGCCATATGTGATATTTGATAATTGGGCCATATATGATAATTGATAAATGGGTCATATGTGATATGAGATTTTGGGCCAAAATGTGAAATGGGCCGATTGTAATAACTTTTATAATGGGCCTTTTTTGGAATAATTATATGAATGGATTGTTATGCATATTATATACATGATTGCATGGGTTGGGCTATTTGACTAAGAGAAGTTCGTAGCTTTGCTACAATATTTTGGTGGCTTTGACACAATTTTGAAAATGGCAAATGCCATGTAAACTCTGTGAATTCGGTGGTTTGTCCACGAAATTTGAAATACTGACTTAATGCCTACTTTGGTGTGTTGGCGGGTGGGTGACTAAAGCTCCCCCACGTGTGTCAAGTTGGTACGGGTGGTGTGTAGCGGATGGAAATTTAGGTTTGGTTTTGGGAATTGCATATCACTTGCATTTCATACGTAAATTATTATATTTGTAATGGGCTTATGCCCAAATAAATGCTTAAATGGTTTTGGCCCAATGGACTAAGGTAAGTGAGTTATTAATCGAGTTCTAAGTAACTCACCCCAATTTTTTTACCCTCTCGGTGTAATAATAATTGATGGAGACTTGGGTCGGAGATGACTTCGTATAGAGGCTATACTACAAATGGTGGTTTATAAAACTTTAAGACTTCTTTAATAAATTTTATTAAGTACTATTTTTATGGCTATGTAATAAGGGCTCTTTAATTATGGATTTTATTATGTGGATGGATTTTATTATGTTTTAGTTTTTTAAGTTGGATTGGTTTAGTTTTTATAAATGTTTTTCTAAAACTCTCGTATAAAATAAAGGTTTTTCTTAAATATTATTGAAAATTTAGGAAAGCCTTTTAAAACTTTTCGATAAAATATTTCACTAAATAAATCCAAAGTTTTAATCAATTACTACTCTATAGATTAAATGATAAACTCTTGTGTTTTAATTATGGTTTTCAATGAACTTGATTTTTCGATAAAGTCTTACTCTTAATCGTTTTGAAGATTTGTTTCCCTACGTCGTTGATAATTTGAAATGCACGTTCAAATTGTGTGGCATGCCAAAATCTGGGCTTAATGCATAGTTGGGTTTGGGTGTTTCATTTATGGTATCGAGCCTAGTTTCAAAACTACCGTGGTTTGGGTTCAACAATGATTTCTTTAAAACTATTTAAATTTCTAAATTTTATGTTTTAAAGGTAGTATGGCACCACGAGCATCCCACACCAAGTCAAGTAAGTATTTGTTTATTAAATGTTTCTTATTGTGATGAGACCTTAGGAACACTCTAGAACTTCTAGTTTCTGTGTTGAAAATGATAGAGATCGAGACTATAGGATCCGATTGCGAAAACAACCTATCTCTTATATCTCATAAAATATCGTTAATAAACACCAAATAATATTCGATTCATAAAACTTGTAATTAGATTAAAAGCGAATTAGTCAATATGAGCACTAGAGGACGTGGTCGTGGACGTGGTAGAGGATGAGGTGTTGCGTCAAGTTACCGGGTCATACACCGAAATGGATGCACCAAGGCCATTTGAGAGCTTAAATCGATCTCATGATCATGCGAATGAGGATAATGCTTTGACTCAAGCAATGTTGCGAGTCCTAGAAAGAGTAGCTAGGCTGAATCGGGCCAAGAACTCACAGATCAATATCGAAATTACTCAAGTCTAGTGGTGCGTAAGTTTTTAGAGGTGTCTCGTGTAGCTCAGAATGTGGCGTAATATTGGCTTGAGGTCGAGAACGAATTATGGATGATCTAGAGTGTACCGCCGAGCGTAAACCGAGAGGAGCCGTGTCTTTGCTAAGAGACGAGGCGATCAATGGTGGCTTATCGTTCAAGAAGGCATCGAGGTCGCATTGGTTAATTAGGATTTCTTTAAAGTCTTTCCAAGGGAAGTATGTCGGGACAAGTTATGTAGATGCCCGGAGGAAGGAATTCTAAATTTGGTTCAAGGTAGTAAGATCGTGGCGACCACGAGGTAGAATTTCTTCGCTTGAGTCGTTATGCTCGTATTATAGTGTAGATCGATCATGAGCGCTGTACGCTTTGAGGATGGGCTGAATGATGAGTTGTAGGTACTGATAGCCCCACAACAAGTACGAACTTTTACCTCGCTTGTAGAGAAAGCTAAGATAGTCGAAGAGGCTAAGAATTCAGAACGCCAGAACCGGGAAAAAGTCAGAGGCAAGAGGGATTATAAGTACTCTGGTTCTTCTAAAAGGTTTCAAAACAAGCCACGGAATGATGAGCCAATTCAAACTAGGGCACCTGTGACTACCAATTAGAGTCGAGGATGTGCCGATTGTGGAAGATGACATCCCGGAGAATGTTAGCGAAAAATTGGTGCCTGCTTTAAATGTGGTTCCAAAGATCATCGCCTAAGAATTTCCGACGGATCGACACGACTGTGGAACTCGTAACCTCGATGCTCACCAGACTAGAGGTATTTCAAAGAGCCACCAAGAGGTCGTGGACCGGGTCATGGTGGTAATGGTAATAAACGTGGACAGGGTACGCCAGGTCGAGGTAATGGTGTTAGAGGTAACACAGAGGCAAGACAGACTGGATTGGTCTATGTCAGAAGGTCGTGGAAGACGGTGATGCACTGATGTGATAACTGCACGCATCTCTCGATGTACCATATCGCTTTGATAGATATCGGTCTACTCACTGTATGTTGCTAGTGCCATATTTGGAAACCTAAATATTAGATCTGAGATTACCGATAGAGAGATGATGGTAATTAGTCCTTTAGGACAGTCGATAATAGTGAATAAATTATTTAGAGATGTGCCTTTGGAGATTCAAAGAGAGGTATTTCTAGCGGACTTGATGGAATTACCTTTCAGTGAGTTTGATCTTATTTTGGGCATGGATTGGTTGGTGAAGCATCGAGCGCAATTGGATTGTGCCGAAAAGCGGATGTCAATAAGGACTGTGGATGATGAGGAGGTAAAAATGATAGGCAAAAGAAGAAACTTTTTGGCAAATGTGGTATCTGCTTTAAAGGCAGAAAAGTTGGTGCGGAAAGGGAATAGAGCATTCCTAGCATTCATCAGTGCTTTGGATGCCAAGGAATTATCATTAGAAGGTGTGAGAACGGTGAAAGAATTTCTAGATGTCTTTCTCGAAGAACTTCCAGGTCTACTTCCAGATCGGGAAGTAGAATTTGTCATTGAGCTTTTGCCTAGAACGACTCCGGTGTCCATTGCTCCTTATAGAATGGCACCGAAGGAGTTAGCGGAGCTTAAAGCTCAAATTCAAGAACTGCTAGATCAGGGATTTATTCGACCAAGTGTGTCTCCGTGGGAGCACCAGTTTTGTTCGTCAAGAAAAAGGATGGGTCGATGCGTATGTGCATCGATTATAGGCAGTTGAATACATTGACGATCAAGAATAGGTATCCATTACCGAGAATCGACGACCTATTTGATCAATTAAGAGGAGCTTGCTTTTCCGTGATTGATTTGAGATTGGGTTATCATCAACTCAAGGTGAAAGAGGCGTATATTCATAAGACGACATTTCGAGCTCGCTATGGACATTATGAGTTTTAGCCGCTTGGTTTGACTAATGCACCATTGCATTTATGGACATGATGAACCGAGTCTTTCACCCTATTTAGACCGGTTCGTAGTAGTGTTCATAGATGACATCTTGGTATATTCGAGGAATGAAGAAGACCATGACTCTCATTTGTGCAATCGTGTTGCAAATTTTACAGATAAGCAACTTTATGCCAAATTCAAGAAGTGTGAATTTTGGTTAAAGGAAGTGACTTTCTTAGGTCATGTAGTGTCAGCAGAAGGGATAAGAGTTGATCCTCGAAAGGTAGAGGCTGCGTTGGATTGGAAACCGCCGAAGTCAATAGCTGAGATTTGGAGTTTCTTGGGTTTGGCTGGTTATTATAGACGCTTTGTTGAGGGGTGTTCATTGATTGCTACACCCCTAACTAAGCTATTACGAAAGGAAGTACCGTATGTATGGACCGATAAAGAACAAGAAAGTTTTGAGAAACTGAAGAAAATTCTAACCAAGCGCCAAGATTAATTCAACCGAGGCCGTAAAAGAGTTTACCGTTTACTATGATGCATCACACGAGTTTAGGATGTGTCTTGATGCAAAGTGGAAAAGTGGTAGCTTATGCTTCCCGACGATTGAGGCCACATGAAGTCAACTATCCTACTCATGATTTGGAGTTGGTCGGTGGTGTTTGCATTAAAGATTTGGAGGCATTATCTCTACGATGAGAAGTCAATTATTTATACGGACCATAAGAGTCTTAAGTATCTCCTTACCCAAAAGGAGTTGAATTTAAGACAACGGAGATGGGTGGAGTTGTTAAAGGATTATGATTTCTCAATCGAGTATCATACTGGAAAGGCTAACGTTGTAGCAGACGCGTTGAGTCGAAAGGTTGTATCGGAGTTAAGAGCAATGTTTACTCATCTCAGTTTGTATGAGGATGGCAGTCTACTAGCGAAACTTCAGGTGAAGCCTCTGTGGTTGGAGCAAATCAAGGAAAAGCAATTATCCGATGAAAAGTTGGGTCTTTTAATACAACAAGCTGAAAGTGGTGTAATAGGGGATTTTGGTTTGAACAAGGATGGTGTACTGTGTTTTCGTGGAAGGGTTTGTATGCCCAAGGATTCGGATTTGAGGCAAATGATTCTTCTAGAGGCGCATAGTAGTCCTTATGCTATGCACCCCAGAGGAAATAAGTTGTATCGAGATCTTCGTGAAACGATGATGGTGCCAAAGTTAAAGCGGAGGTTACCGATTTTGTGGGAAAATGTTTGACTTGTCAACAAGTGAAGGTGAACATAAATTACCATTGAGTTTATTGCAACCAAGAAAGATTCTCTATAGAAATGGGAGTGGATAACGATGGATTTTGTTAGTGGGTTACCCTTAACACCTACTAAGAAAGATTTCGTCTGGGTGGTAGTAGATCGATTAACTAAGACGCTTTCATTTTCTACCGGTTAAATACGGATTACTCGCTGCGTAAATTGGCTAAACGTATGTATCTAAAATCATGAGGTTGCATGGGGTACCAAAGGTTCATCATATCGGACAAGGATCCTAGGTTTACATCACGATTTTGGAAAGCTTTGCACGAGGCTCGGGTACAAAGTTAAACTTCAAGACGGCTTTTCATCCTCAATGATGGTCATCGAAAGAGTAATCCAGATTTTGGAAGACATGTTAAGGGGTTGTGTGATTGATTTTAGAGGTAGTTGGGAGGATTTTCTACCATTGGCGAGTTTTGCGATAACAACGCTTATTAATCCAAAGATTCGATGGCACCCTATGAAGCGTTATATGAATGAGGTGTCGCATTCTACTTGTTGGACTAAATTGGGGAACGATGCCTTTTGGGTCCGAATTGATATTAGAGACTAATAAAAAGTAAAGGTAATTCGAAGCGATTAAAGGAAGCTCCGGATAGACAAAAGTCATACGCGGATTTGAAGCGTAAAGATATTGAGTTTGTGGTGGGAGATAAGGTCTTCTTGAAAGTTTCACCATGGAAAAAGATTTTCAGATTCGGGAGGAAAGGCAAGTTGAGCCCTAGGTTCATTGGACCGTACCATGTGATGAAGCGTGTAGGACCAGTGGCCTATCAACTTGATTTACCTCCAAAATTGAGTCAGATTCATAGTGTCTTCCATGTTTCTTTGTTGAGATGCTATAGATTGGATCCATCGTACATAGTACCGGTAGAAGAAGTGGAATTAAGGCCAGATTTGTCTTTCGAGGAGGAACCAGTGAAAATTTTAGATCGCGATGTTAGGATGTTAAAAAAGAAGACTGTGCCATTGGTTAAGGTTCTTTAGCGTAATCACGGAGTGGAGGAAGCTACGTGGGAGCCTGAGAATACAATTCAACAATAATATCCTCATCTCTTTTAGTCAGGTAAATTTCGAGGATGAAATTTTCTTTAAGGAGGGTAGAGTTGTAACATCCTAAAATTTGAAGTATTGGTATGATGCATGTTTTGGTGTTTAACTTGTGTATAATTAAAATTTTACATGATTAGTATAGTCTTAAGAAGACTTGAGAACTATTCAAAATTAGAATAAATTTTAGTAAGGAGAAGTTATTTGAAGTGGATCAAGTGACTTTGAGGTTTAAGTAAATTTAAGTGTCAAAAACTAGTATGAGATGAGCTAGTAGCAAGGTGGTGTTGGCGCATGTATGTTTGCTAGAGGAAAAGGTTCGAATCCTTAGATGTGCATTAAGTTTGTTTTTATTTTGTTTCCTCTTTCATTGTGTCGGTCATGGATAGGGATAAAGATGAGTTGGATAACATTTTGGCAAGAAGACCAAAGGAAAAGGTAAGTAAAAGTTTAAGGAAAAGAATCTCATGAATTAAGGTGATAAGGGACATAAGGCATGAATCAAGGGCTTTGTTTTGAAGCTTTGAATGGCCAATTGTCCATGAACATGGACGATTTTGTGGACTAAAGAGGGAGCCGAAATTTTGGTAGTAAGTTTTGAAAAGTTAGTAGCTTGAGAGAATTTTTCATTTTGGTCATTTGTTCTCCCAAAAACAAAATTTTTCTCTCATCTTTTCCTCTTGGACGAATGTGCTAATGATTAAGAGGAAAACCATCTTTGCTTTGTTTCTTTTGGTTATCCTTTTGACCATTTGGTCATTTTTGCTAATCACTCAAGTAGCCCATTTGGTGTTCTCATCTAGTGCCTAAAACATCAAATACAAACAACATTTTCTTCTCTCTTCTCTTGGCCGAATGCACCATTGTTCAAACTCTCATCCTTTGTTTTTCTTTATTTCAAAAATTTAATCATAAACCTCTTATTCTAATTTTCTTCCTTTCATCATTTTAACTTTCTTTTCAAACATACTTTCAACATTTTCTTTTCCCTTGGCTGAATGTTAGACTACCTCTATAGCCAAATCATTCCTTTCTCTCCTTTGTTTTAGCATAGCCGAATCTTCCATTCTGCATAACATCTAATTTTTTTTTGGATCATCGTGAAATAGTGGAAGGGTCAAATCATCATTTTCGAAAAAATCTTGAAGTTCATTTAAGATTTGATAATAACGTACAAAGGATTCTCTTGAGATCATTCGGAATATTAAGACAATCAAGATAGGGACGAAAAGGGTTGTTAATAGTGTTCGGAAGAGGGGTGGTTCTATTAATCCCCCTAAATTCAAGAGAAGGGTTGTTTCGGGAATCTGAGACTTTCCACCAGGTTGTGGACCCTCATCCGACAAAAATCAATTATTCGAAGTCGTACGTGCCCCCGAACCATTGTTTACTCGTGGTTCTGAACCTTTGATCGGAGAGAAATCGCAAATAGTGGTTGTTCGAGATTCTGAGGGTAAGATCTAGATCGCTTAACATTAGAATAGTTTTATATTAAATATTAGTATTCTAATCCATCGTGATATGTGTTTAGATATCGATGAGCGGGAAAGTGTAGTTCTCACCATAATCAGGTGTGTAATCTCACACCGTATCTCATGGGTTAGATGACTATATCGTATAAATCAGTGGATGAAATCACAAGTTAGTGAAATCGGAAAGAATAGCATATTTATCACCTTAATGATAAAAGTTTTGAAATTGGTATTAAGCTTATGAAAATTACTAAATTGCCCTTAACGGACTAATTCGATAAAAGTGATAATTGGGCCATATGTGATATTTGATAATTGGGCCATATGTGATATTTGATAATTGGACAATTTGGGCCATATGTGATAATTGATAAATGGGCCATATGTGATAATCGATAAATGGGCCATATGTGATATTTGATAAATGGGCCATATGTGATAATCGATAAATGGGCCATATGTGATATTTGATAAATGGGCCATATATGATAATTGATAAATGGGCCATATGTGATAATCGATAAATGGGCCATATGTGATATTTGATAAATGGGCCATATGTGATATTTGATAATTGGGTCATATATGATAATTGATAAATGGGTCATATGTGATATGAGATTTCGTGGGCCAAAATGTGAAATGGGCCAGATTGTAATAACTTTTATAATGGGCCTTATGTTGGAATAGTTATATGAATGGATTGTTATGCATATTATATACATGATTGCATGGGTTGGGCTATTTGACGAAGAGAAGTTCTGGTAGCTTTGCTACAATATTTTGGCAGCTTTGACACAATTTTGAAAAATGGCAAATGCCATGTAAACTCTGTGAATTCGGTGGCTTGTCCACGAAATTTGAAATAAGGCTTAATGCCTACTTCGATGTGTTGGCGGAGTGGGTGACTAAAGCTCCCCACATGTGTCTTTGGTTGGTACGGGTGGTGTGTAGCGATGGAAATTTAGGTTTGGTTTTGGGAATTGCATGTCACTTGCATTTCATACGTGCATAAATTATTATATTTGAAATGGGCTTAGCCCAAATAAATGCTTAAATGGTTTTGGCCCAATGGACTAAGGTAAGTGAGTTACACACTGAGTTCTAAGTAACTCACCCCAATTTTTTTTACCCCTCTCAGGTAATAATAATTGATGGAGACTTGGGTCAGAGATGACTTCGTATGGAGGTTATACTACAAATGGTGGTTTATAAAACTTTAAGACTTCTTTAATAAATTTTATTAAGTACTATTTTTATGGCTATGTAATAAGGGCTCTTTAATTATGGATTTTATTATGTGGATGGATTTTATTATGTTTTAGTTTTTTTAAGTTGTATTGGTTTAGTTTTTATAAATTTTTCTAAAAACTCTCGATAAAATAAAGGTTTTTCTTAAATATTACTGAAAATTTAGGAAAGTCTTTAATACCTTTTCGATAAAATATTTCAACTAAATAAATCCAAAGTTTTAATCAATTACTACTCTATAGATTAAATGATAAACTCTTGTGTTTTAATTATGGTTTTTCAATGAACTTCGATTTTCGATAAAGTCTTACTCTTAATCGCTTTTGAAGATTTGTTTTCCTATGTCGTTGATAATTTGAAAAGCACGCTCAAATTGTGTGGCATGCCAAAATCCGGGCTTAATGCATAGGCTGGGTTTGGGGTGTTACAGCAAATTTGAGGTTGAATAGGGGCTATACATCCATCATATGATACCAAATTCAATAGGAGCATTCAGTTAAGAACAAACCAAACTAGACTCGACTAGGTACATGCCAAATTATAGCAAAAACGAAATATAAAAATATTAATGAGTTCGGGATTGTTGACTAGATGCTGAAGTCGTAGTTCAAATATCTTGAATTATACATAACCTGCGCATGGAAAGTAAACCGTATGTTGTGCAATGAAACTCAGTAGTATTTCTATGATTCAAATAAGAAAATTTCAAGTTAAGAAAATTGTAACATGCAACTATTATGTCATTCATATCAAGTGGAAAGCCAATTCATTTAGCACTGCAATAGAAGTGATCAAATCCATTTACATGTCAACACCCATCGTAAAGCCTTTTCTACAATTCAATAGCAATCATGAGTAAAACATTTATATCTTTAACATTATAACAATTAATTTCATGTTCATTCCACAATCATAAACCATTAAAGTCTATTTCTGAAGTCGGTCGACTCATTCATATTCAATTCAACCTCCCTCAGTGGTCGTTTCCAATTTATTCACATAGAAGTTCACGTATTTTCTTTATCATGATTCACACACACACACACACACACACATATATATATATATATATATGCACAATTGATGCCATGACATTATAATATTTCATTTCGATATCTATTATCGAGTCGCAAGCTCATACTAATTTCACATAACTTATTTTATTACATTATTTTATTGTCAATCTATTTCATTTCATTTTTAAGTTGTCAATTTCAATTATAATATCATGCTTAATAGAACCATTCAATTTTCACATATCATATCTTGTAATTATTTTCAATTACATATCATACCTTGAATTCGATCGATTTCCATATTCGTATCCCGTATAATCGTTCTTATCGCATGACAATGATTTCATTACAATTCAAACTAATATATATATATATATATATTCACATTCAATTTCAAAATCACAATTCAATTCATCATCAACGCACAATATCTCATGATAAATGTGTCTTTAATTATCTTAAATATGAACAAATAAATAGTTAGGAATATATCATATTAACATGTCATTTCCCAAACTGAATCGTTGAATTTGTCACAATTTCATACCAATTTTTCGGGATTATAAATCCAGTTTAAAAATTTCTTTCACATTAATAATTCTTTTCTTTATCATTATAATTTTTTTACATATTAAATCCCTATGAACATGACTCGGACACTAACATACACACAAATCCAATCAACACCGCAATTTAACACTTGGTGCCTTATCAAAAAATTTAAAAAAAAGATTCCGCTCAGCACTCATTGGTATGACCGAAGTAAAAATTATGCTTAACACTTATTGACACATAGTTGAAGTGACCATTTGGCACCCAATGCCTCATTGGAACATCCGAAGTAGTTAGTTTGCGCCTAGATCTCATTGGTATATGATGTGTCTTTAACTAAGTAAGATCACAATAAAGGCAAGTGCACCTATCGTTTAATAGTATAGTTATGGTAAGACCAGAAATATCGCATCCACAAGGACCAAGAGCACTAATAATTACTATCTTCTTATTATCTAGCCTAAGAATTGGAGTGATTTCTTTTAAACTAAAACTAATTAAAAACACGACAAAGAATGAATTGGGAAAATACTTTTGACAACTTTATGAGATAGGCAATACCCAAGTAAGAATCCACCTAGACTTCACTTATTACTTTTGATTCATACGATTTATTCACTTGACTTAATCCATAGTAATCACTGATTTATGTTAATATCTCTTTCAAGACTAAAAACAACTAAATCTAGGTTGATTAATTGAAATCTCTTTCTAATTAAAACCCCTATCGTCGCATTAACTCGATCTATGGATTCCCTTATTAGATTTGACTCTAATTGTAACACTCCAAACCCGGTCAATACGTTACGACCAAACCTGGTATGTTACCTAAAGGTAGTTTTGAAAATCATTTAACGAACATCGCAATTTGAGAAAACATTTTTTTTCCATTTGATAAATCCAAGTTAAGGGATTGATTAGGGTGTATTATGTTGTAACCATCGCTACTAAGATATCCGTAAGTAGAAATCAAGTTAAATTCAGAAACCATACTTTAGAAAATTTTGTTTAAAATAGTGTTGAGTAATGTGACTTTTGGAGAAAAGAAAGAAATAGAGATACTATTAGTAGTTCTAAGAAAGCTTCAAGTTTTAATTACTTATTTCTTGTGATCCGCTTTGTTAATATTTGGAAAAACTTGATTTACGCTTTTAGGAAACCCGATTTTGACAGCTTTATAACATAAATAAAATTAGCATTTAAAACCAAACCCCAAATTTAAGTTAAAGCGGCCTTATTACATAATAAAATCCCAAATTAAGCTAAGTTCAAAATAAAGTAATGAAATTTACGAGAAAAATAGCAACGCATGGCCACCTCGAGTCCATCCCGACTCCAAAACCCGCCATCTATTGATTACATGCAAAAATTAGCAGAGGGGTAAGTCATCGAGACTCAGTGTGTAAATCCCCTTATAACGCAATCTGGCCTTAAGCCCACAGAATATAGCATATTAAGAATGTATGCAATACGACCCAATCCATTTAGCTCTCCTCCAAACACCGTGGGCTTTAAGCCATCGTGGTTCTTGACCACCGTGGTCTAGACCACTCGTGACATTAGTCACCGTGACAATAGTCACTTAAATATATATATCCGTGGGGCCAACACACTGTGGTACTTGACCACTGAGATAAGTCACTAATTAAATCATCCGTGGTTTCAACCATCGTGGTACTTAGACCACTTGTGATAGTAGTCACCATGACAATAGTCATTATTCTCCCTTCACCTTTCAATCAATCCCGAGCCCATGCTCTTCACTTCGTGCACAACATGTATCCAACCAATATCATAGTGTGTATCAGATCATATTTCATACATGCAAATATCAAAATATACATACATACATATTAACAACAATATCATTATCGAGAACTTACCCGGCGTCTCCAACCTTACTCGTAAGGGCATTTTGCTTATCATATCAGCCATTTCGGCTTTCAGCCTTAACAGTTAATAACAAAACAATAAAGAAGGCATGTGAGTAAAACACACCTGATAACGCGTAATACAAAGCTTTCTACATCGACACTCTTGTTAGCCAGAACGATGACTATTTGCCTATCCTAAACAAACGTTGGCTCTCTACCACGTACTCGGTGGAAAGTCTCAATCACGACATGTACCGCCTTTTGAATTTAGGAGCCAAACTATGGGTTCGCTCCTTCTCTAGCTTGACCCACACTTGCATCCACGGTAAGGGTCTTTAATTAGGAAACTAGGTTAACGAACGAGAGAAAAGAAAGAATATGTGTCAAACAAAAGGAAGCTTTTACCTTGACTACTTAACACCGAGCTTTTAGAAGGTTGGCCTATGAAACCATTGAATCCTAGATAACACCAATATTAGAATCAGGCCAAAGTAAGCAAAGAAGTGGCCTTTCGCCAAACAACCCGATAAGAACCCCCTCATTACACAATGGCCAACACCCACTTACCAAGATACTCGAAAAGCAAGCCGCATCGAAGGGAAGATGATGAAAATACGCCCTCTAAAATGACCAATGCCCAAAGATACAAATCGAACCTTCGATTAGCCATACCAAAGAGAAAAGAGAAAACAAATGAATAGAATACACAGAGAGGAAGGTTCTCATCGAAGAAGAAAAGTATGTCGATTGAATAGGCTCTATATTCGGCTAATAGCAAACCTAATGGAAAGGTGCAGATTCGGCTATCTCAATAGAGAAATCGATTGGCACCCAAAAAGGTTAGGCACAGGAGAAGTAATAGATGAGAATGATCGATCGATTGAACAAGGAGAATGAAGGTTGAATTTCAGCTAGCACCCACAAGAACCAAAAGAAAGATGAAGAAAAGAAACGGGGTGAGAATTTCGATTGAAGAGAAAGGATGAAGAGAAATAGTAATGAGAGAAAGAGAGTTACGGTTTTGGTGAAGAAGAATGTACCAAAGTTACTGAAATGCAAAAAGAAAGGGGATGATTTCGGCTTAGGAGAAAAAGATAGGATAACCAATGAAAAGAAAGAAGAAAACATAAGGAGGGCTTAAGAAAACTTACCAAAAGTCGGCACTCCATACACTAAGGCTCTCAATTTTTCTATCACTCCCATAATGCCGAAATTCACTGACCCCAGGCACCACATAGCCGTAATTCTCCTCCCCTCCTTCTCCAACTTTCGGCCAACACTCAAACACCCACTCACCTCCTTGATTTCCTCCACCGAATGCTCCCTATCACTATTCGAATTGTTTGACCAGTTCAAACTCCCGAATCCCTCATGGCCATCAATTCAAATGGTTTGGCTCCTTCAACACCCTTGTAACACCCCAAACCCATCTATACATTAAGACCTGGATTTGGTTTGTTACATGAATCGAGCTATCTTAACAATTACAAAGTGAGTCGAAATCTACAAAATTATTTTTAATTACAAGGTTTAATAAAATCAAAAGAGTAATTTAAATTTGATGTATATTAGAAAATATTAGTTGAAAACATCATTAATATTGTATTATCAAAATCCTTAAGTAAATTTTATAAGAGTTCAAAATACTAAAAATATTTATAAAGGAATTACATATATTTGAAAACCCAAATTATTTTAATAAAACATCATATAATCATCACCCATATAAAATGTCCAAAATATAGTTTAAACCAACCACACATAAAAATCCATGAAATATTAATAGAGGCCCTTATTACATCAACCCAAAATAGTAAAAATACTTACTAAAAGTTCAAGTTTAATAAACCCATGTTTTGCAAGATGGCCTCCACGAAGTCATCCTCTACCAAGTCCACGCCAATTTCCATTACCCGAGATGAAAATTTTGAGGAGTGAGTTACTTGGAACTCAAAGTATAACTCACTTACTTTATCCATCGGGCTAGATTATCAAGTTATAGATTTGGGCTTGAGCCCATTAGTAGAATTAACAACATAAATAATGATATGCATGCAAAATGAATTTTCCTCCCAAACCTAATTTCCATCCGCTACACACCCCTGCATCAACCATCACACCTGTGGGATCAAGTCAACCCACCCCGCCATCACACCAATCGTAGGCATTAAGCCTTTTATATTTGTGGCAGAGCCACCGAACTAGATTGTGACAAAGTCACTAAACTAGAGGCATTGAGCCAATTATTATTTGTGGCAGAACCACCGAACTAGAGGCAAATAGCCATTTAATAATTTTGTGGCAGAGCCACCGAACTAGAGGCAAACAACCATAATTTTGTGGCAGAGCCACCGAACTAGATTTTGGCAATAGGCCTTTCTTCTCTTCATCATTTTCCCAACCCATGCAATATGTATGCAAAGTAGTCTATGATCATACAATGATTTTATTAAAAAGGCCCATTAACAAGAGTCAATATTTCCAATTTTTATTAAGGCCCAAAAATTACAAAACAACATTTGGCCCATTTAGCAATTTAACATCTTAGGCCCAAATTTACGATCTAGCAAGAGTTCGGCCCATTTATCGATCTAGCGTAGATTTTAAATTGCTTAACAATTTAATGTAGATTACGCCCATTTACAATCTAACAAAGATTTCGCCCAATTATCGATCTAGCGTAGATTTCGCCCAATTATCGATCTATTGCTTAACAATTTAATGTAGATTATGGCCCATTTCGATCTAACAAAGATTTCGCCCAATTATCGATCTAGTAGAGATTTCGACCAATTATCGATCTAGCGTAGATTTCGCCCATTTAATATTTATCGTGATTTTGGCCCATTTACTAATTATCAAACTTATCGCCCATTTTAATAAGACATGAAAATTTATATTTTACCATCTAACTCATCGAGGGCTTTTTCGTAATTTTCACCATATTAACCGTTTCCATGTAATTTCACCAAATACTAGTTATTACGTTTTACACCGGTCTAGTCATTTTTACGTTTTTACTCAATACCACGAATGACGTCTAAACCCGAGAAAAGTGTGAAGTTACACACCTCGATATCCTGAGTACTAACCCTTCCCATACTTCAAGACCTAAACATAATACAATCTTATTAGGACACTACCATGTATAAAAATATGTTATTGATATTCGATCCAAATCCTTACCCTCTTGTTTTTGAATCACTTCAATTTTCGGTTTCTCCTCGCTTATCGATTCGTTGTTCATTGAGAATCCACTAACGCATAAAGGCTCTGGAGTACGAACTACTTGAATAATTGATTTCCTTCTAGATGGTCCGCAACCCTGGAAAATCCGATCATCAAATCGCCTTCGCTTATACTTAGGGAAATAGTGGATCCGCCCTTCTTATGAAGACTAAACACCGCCTTTTCTTCCCTATTTTGAATGTCTTCAATATCAAAAGATCGTTAATCCTAATAATAATATATCGAAAAATACTAAAGACCTTAAAGGCTAGATTTCCTTACCACAAGGATTCTTGCTTCTCAAAAAGAGAGTCGACCAAAAACGCTCCTCAACACCTTAAATCGATTCCAACGCTCCAAGATACACACTAACACTCGAAGTTCGATCTTCCGTTATCGCACTAAAGTATAATAAAGAGAAACGTTAATAAAATGAATGATTATTTTGATCCAAGAAATCCTTCTTACCTCCATCCATATTCGCCAAAACCACTATTAACTAATATGAACTAAAAGAACTCTTACCTATTCTCCACGGTTGAAAAGAGATGATTGAGAAAGATGCTTATGAATAGAGAGAGATTCGCCTATGAAAACTAAAGAGAAGAGAAAATGGTTCTGCAAGGCACACTAACATTCGCCATGAGAGATTTTTATGAAGATAGTATGATTGAAAAGAAAATTAAAAGATGAGTGAAAGGGATGATGATAAGGATTTGGTTTTCAAAAGAAGAAAAGAGAAAGTAAGAGATGTGTTTAGGGCAAGGTACATTCTAAGAATGGAGGAAGGAAGAAAAGAATGACCTTTGGTGTTGGTGATTTCGCAAAATGAAAAGGCACACAAAAGAATACTAATGTGATAGCAAAATGACCAAATGGTCAAAAGAATTTTGGCATACCAAAAGCTTAAATTTGGCCAAAGAGAAGGTTGAGAGAAAGAAAAAACAAAGCTTGCACAAAATGCTAGGAATGACCAAAACAAAATCCCTACCCTAGCCAAGCTACTAGCATATTCGCCAACCTCCCCCTTAGCTATATTGTCGTCAAATTCATTGGTCAAATGACCATGAATTTGTTTCCAAAACATTTTCCTTGATACTTGCCTTATGTCCCCATATCTTTCCAAAGTTCTTTGATTCCATACCATAAGTTAAAATTACCTTTTCCTTTAGTCTTACTTACCAAAATAAAACAATACAACTCATCCATCCTTATCCCTTACCACACATGCATAGATTAAAGCAAAAATAAAATTTTCCTATATGCTAACCAAGGATTCAAACCACTCCCTCATGCCACAACTCATGCGCCAACACCACCTTACCATTTACTCATCTTATGCTACACTTTGACACTTATTTTACTTAAGTATCAATGTCACTTAATCCACTTCATTAATTTCTCAAAATTAAAAAAAATTATTCCTTTCCTAATAATTCTAAACTCTTCTTCGTAACTATAATAACTATGAAAAGAAGTAAGAAAATTTTCCTTCATAATCTAAGGACCAAAACATGCAATAAAATCAATACTCAAATTTTTAGGTGTTACAACTCTACCCTCCTTAAAGAAAATTTCATCCTCAAATTTACTCGATTAAAAGAGGTGAGGATATTGTTGCCGAATAGTTTCTCAGCTCCCACGTAGCTTCCTCTCGCTCCGTGATTACGCCATAAAACTTTGACCAATGGCACGGTTTTCTTTCTTAGCACTTTAACATCTCGGCCTAAGATTTCCACCGGTTCTTCTTCAAAAGACAAATCGCATTTAATTCCACTTCCTCAACCGATATTATATGAGATGGATCCGATCTATAGCGCCTCAAAGATGGAAACATGAAAACATTATGAATTTGACCCAACTCCGAGGTAACTCAATCTGATAAGCCACTAGACCAACACGCTTCAAAGACACGATATGGTCCAATGTACCTAGGACTTAGCTTGCCCTTCTTTCCAAACTCGAAAATCTTTTTCCAAGGTGAGACCTTCAAGAAAACTTGATCCCCACAAAGATACTCGATGTCCTTACGCTTCAGTCCGTGATATGACTTCGCTTCATCCGAGGCTTCCTCAACCGTGCTCGAATAACTTTTACTTTATCCTCTATTTTCGATATCATCTCAGACCCAACAACCGCTCGTTCACCCAACTCATCCAACAATAGGAGAACGACACCTTCGACCATACAATGCTTCGTAAGGTGCCATCTCAATGCTAGATCGATAACTATTGTTATATCGCAAATTTCGCCATGGTAGATAATCCTCCCAACTACCCTCAAGTCGATTACACATCCTCTTAACATATCTTCCAATATCTCAATTACTTCTCTCGACCGACCATCGAATGAGGGTGAAAAGCCATATCAAATTCAACTTTGTCCCCAAGGCTTCATGCAGAGCTTTCCAAAATCGTGATGTAAACCGATCCCTATCGATATAATAGATACGGTACCCCATGCAACCTCACAATTTCAGATACGCATACTTCGCCAACTTCTACAATGAATAGTCCGATTTAACCGGAAGAAAATGAGCGTCTTCGTCAAACGATCAACAATTACCCAAATGTAATTTTTCTTAGTAGGTGTTAAAGGTAACCCACTAACAAAATCCATAGTTATCCGCTCCCATTTCCAAAGAGGAATCCTTACCGGTTGTAACAATCCGACGGTAATTGATGTTCGCCTTCACTTGTCGACAAGTCAAACATTTTCCCACAAACTCAAATCTCACGCTCAACCCTCGCCACCAATACTATTCACGAGATCTCGACATCTTATTTCCTCCGAGGCGCATAGCATAAGGGCTACTATGCGCCCCGAAGAATCATTTGCCTCAGATCTGAGTCCTTAGGCATACAAACTCTTCCACGAAAGCACAACACACCTTCCGTGTTTATTCCAAAATCCTCGATTTCTCCATTTTCAACTTGTCAAGTAAAGGTCCCAACTTTTCATCCGATGTCTATTTTTCCTTGATTTGTTCCACCACAAATGGCTTCACCAAGTTCGCTAACAAACTCCCATCCTCATACAAACTCAAATGAGCAAACATTGCTCTCAAATCGACATCGCCTTACGACTTAACGCGTCACTACCACGTTAGCCTTTCCAGATGATATTCGATTGAGAAATCATAATCCTTTAATAATTCTATCCATCTTCTTTGTCTCAAATTCAACTCCTTTTGGGTAAGAAGGTATTTAAGACTCTTGTGATCCGTAGATTATAGACTTCTCACCATAGAGATAGTGCCTCCAAATCTTTAAGACAAAGACCACAAGCAGCCTAACTCCAAATCATGAGTAGGGTAATTTACTTCATGCGGTCTCAATTGACGAGAAGCATAGGCCACCACTTTTCCATTTTGCATCAACACACAACCTGCACTCTATGTGAGATGCATCACAATAAACAAGGAATTCTTTTCCAGCCTCCTATCAATCAAAACTGAGCTTCGTCAGATCTTCTTCAATTTCTCAAACTCTCTTATTGTTTTTCATTCAATTGTACGGAACTCCTTCCGCAATGCCTTAGTTAGGTGCAACAATCAACGAAAACCCTTCTACAAAACGCCTATAGTAACCAACCAAACCCAAGAAACTCCAAATTTCAGCCATCGACGCTGGTGGTTTCCAATCCGTAATAGCCTCAATTTTTCGAGGATCCACCCTTATTCCTTCATTGATACCACATGACCTAAGAAAGTCACTTCCTTTAGCCAAAATTCACATTTATCGAATTTCATGAAAGTTGCTTATCACGTAAGTAATCGCAATACTATATGCAAATGCGTGTCATGTTCCTCATCATTTCTTGAATAAACCAATATGCCATCTATGAACACTACCACAAACCGGTCTAAATATGGTTGAAAGACTTGGTTCATCATGTCCATAAATGTGGCTGGTGCATTGGTTAATCCAAACGACATCACTACAAACTCATAATGTCCATAACGAGTCCGAAATGCCGCCTTATAAATGTTCGCTTTTTCACCTTGAGTCGGTGATAACCCGATCTCAAATCAATTTTGGAGAAAATCTGAGCTCCTTTTAATTGATCAAACAGTCATCAATTTTCTAGAGGATACCGATTCTTGATCGTCAATTTATTCAATTGTCTATAATTAATGCACATACGCATTGATCCATCCTTCTTCTTGACAAACAAAATTGGTGCTCCCCACTTGAGACACACTCGATCGAATAAATCCCCGATCCAAGAATTCTTGAATTTGAGCTTTAAGCTCGCCAACTCCTTCGGTGCCATCCTATAAGGGTCAATGGACACCGGAGCGATTCCTGCATAAAAGCTCAATGCCAAATTCTACTTCCGATCCGAGGTATACCGAAGTTCTTCGAAAACATCCGAAATTCCTTCACTATTCTCACATCATTCACAGATAACTCTTTGGCATCCAAAGCACGATAAAGGCTAGGAATTCTCCATATCCTTTCCAAACCAACTTCTCTGCTTTCGACGCGGATACCACATTTGCCAAGTAGTTCCTTCATTCGCCAATCATGATGACTTCCTTATCATCCGAGGTTCTTATTGACATCCATTTTTCAAGACAATCCAATTGCCGATGTTTGACCAACCAATCCATGCCTCAGATGAGATCGAACTCGTCGAAAGGCAATTCCATCAAATTCGCCAAGAATACCTCCTCTTGAATTTCCAAGGCACGCTCTAAACATTTTATTAACATCACCGATCGTCCTAAAGGACTAATTATCGCCATCCCACTATCGGTAATTTTGATTCTAGATTCGTGTTTCCAGATATGGCGCTAGCAACATATGAGTGGGTAGAACCAATATCTATTAAGGCAATAACAGTACATCAAAGATGAAGAACGTATCATTTATCACATCGGTGCATTGCCGCCCTCATGGCGCCTAATCGCATAGACCACCCAGTCGTCTTGCATCCGCATTCCTCTAGGACCATTGCCTCGACTCGGTGCACCTTGACCACGACCAGCCCCATTACCACCATGACCTGGTCCACGACCTCTCGATGGCTACGAGTACCTCCGCCGATCAGGCATCATTATTACGAACTTCTTGAGTCGATCCATACGTCGAGGACAATTTCTATATCGATGATCCATTGAACCGCATTTGTAACAAGCGCCCGCTTTTCCTCCAACACTCTCTAAAATGTCTTTTTCCACATTCAAAGATAGTCTCGACTTCGATTATTTGTTATCGGTGTTCTACCTTGAACTGGTTCATCATTCCGAGGTCTCTTTCGAATCTCTTTAAAGAACCGCATCATTGTGGTTCTCTCTTGTTTCTAAATTTTTCTCGATTTCGACATTCTCAATTCTTAGCCTTCTCGGCTATCTTGGCCTTCTCCACAAGCGTGGAAAAGTTCTAACTTGTGGAGCAATCGAACCCTCACCATCATTAAGCCCATCCTCGAAATGCACACAACGCTCATGATCCGTTGATACAATTGTCCGAGCATAGCGGCTCAAACGTAAAACTCACTTCATATGTCGCTACTATTTTACTCTCTTGTACAAGATTCAAAATTCCTTCCTTGAAGGCCTACATAACTTGTTCCAACGATTTTCCTTGGAAGGTAGCTTTAAAGATTCCCAAGTAATCGCAGCCTTTGGTGCCTTCTAACAAATGAGCCACCACCGACACGCCTCATCTCTTAACAAGGACACAGCCTTTCGCTTTTGCTCAACAAAGGCATTCCATATCATCCATAATCCGCTCCACTTCGAGCCAATATTCACCACATTCGAGCTACACCTAAACTCCTCTAAAACTTCGCATTATTTGACTTGAGTCGCTCAAATTGACCCACGAGTTGTTGGCCCAATTCTAGTTCCCATGACCCTTTCTAGGACTCGCAGCATTGCTTGTGTCAAAGCATTATCTTCTTCCATGTGATCGCGTGATCCCGTCTCACTCTCAAATGACGCAGGTGCATCCATTTCCGGCATATGATTTGGTGCTTCAGTCGTAGCACCTCGGCCTCTACCATGGCCACATCTATCGCGGCCCATGACCACGTCCTCTAGTGCTCATGATGGCTTATTCATTTTTATCTGATTACAAGTTTTATGAATCAAAAAATTGTTTTAGTGTTTATTAACGATGTTTTATGAGATTTGAGAGATAAAGTTGTTTTTCGCAACATATCCTATAGTCTCAATCTCTACGATTTTTCACATCTAAAACTAGAAGTTCTAGAGTATTCCTATGATCATCATAGTAATCATTAAGTAATAAATACTTACTTGACTTGTTGCCGGATGCTTGTGGTGCCATACTGATCTTTAAAACATAATTGAATGAATTCATACAGAAATTATTTGTGAACCCAAACCACAGCCGAGTTTTTGAAACTAGCTCTGATACCATTAAATGTAACACCCCAAACCCGGTCTATGCATTAAGACTGGATTTGGTTTGTTACATGAATCGAGCTATCTTAACAATTACAGTGAGTCGAAATCTACAAAATTATTTTTAATTACAAGGTTTAATAAAAATCAAAAGAGTAATTTAAATTTGATGTATATTAGAAAATATTAGTTGAAAACATCATTAATATTGTATTATCAAAATCCTTAAGTAAATTTTATAAGAGTTCAAAATACTAAAAATATTTATAAAGGAATTTCATATATTTGAAAACCCAAATTATTTTAATAAAAACATCATATAATCATCAGCCCATATAAAAATGTCCAAAATATAGTTTAAACCAACCACACATAAAAATCCATGAAATATTAATAGAGGCACTTATTACATCAACCCAAAATAGTAAAAATACTTATTAAAAAGTTCAAGTTTAATAAACCCATGTTTTGCAAGATGGCCTCCACGAAGTCATCCTCGCCCAAGTCCACGCCAATTTCCATTACTTGAGATGAAAATTTTGAGGAGTGAGTTACTTAGAACTCAAGTATAACTCACTTACTTTATCCATCGGGCTAGATTATCAAGTTATAGATTTGGGCTTGAGCCCATTAGTAGAATTAACAACATAAATAATGATATGCATGCAAAATGAATTTTCCTCCCAAACCTGATTTCCATCCGCTACACACCCCGCATCAACCATCACACCTGTGGGGATCAAGTCAACCCACCCCGCCATCACACCAATCGTAGGCATTAAGCCTTTTATATTTGTGGCGAGCCACCGAACTAGATTATGACAAAGTCACCGAACTAGAGGCATTGAGCCAATTATTATTTGTGGCGTAACCACCGAACTAGAGGCAAATAGCCATTTAATAATTTTGTGGCAGAGCCATTTAACTAGAGGCAATAGCCATAATTTTGTGGTAGAGCCACCGAACTAGATTTTGGCAACAGCCTTTCTTCTCTTCATCATTTTCCCAACCCATGCAATATGTATGCAAAGTAGTCTATGATCATACAATGATATTATTAAAAGGCCTATTAACAAGAGTCAATATTTCCAATTTTTATTAAGGCCCAAAATTACAAAACAACATTTGGCCCATTTAGCAATTTAACAACTTAGGCCCAAATTTACGATCTAGCAAGAGTTCGCCCATTTATCAATCTAGCAGGATTTCAAATTCGCTTAACAATTTAATGTAGATTACGACCCATTTACAATCTAACAAAGATTTTTATGGCCCAATTATCGATCTCTAGATTTCAGATTTTGACAATTTAATTATTCGTCCATTTACAATCTAACAAAGATTTCGGCCCAATTATCGATCTAGCAGAGATTTCGACCCAATTATCGATCTAGCAGAGATTTTGGCCCATTTAATATTTATCATGGATTTCGGCCCATTTACTAATTATCAAACTTATCGGCCCATTTTACAAAGACATGAAAATTTATATTTTACCATCTAACTCATCGAGGGCTTTTTCGTAATTTTCACCATATTAACCATTTTCGTGTAATTTCACCAAATACCGCTTATTACGCTTTATACCGATCTAGTCATTTTTACATTTTTACTCAATACCACTAATGACGCCTAAACCCGAGAAAAGTGTGAAGTTACACACATCGATATCGTGAGTACTAACCCTTCCCGCTCTTCAACACCTAAACATAATACAATCTTATTAGGACACTACCATGTATAAAAATATGTTATTGATATTCGATCCAAATCCTTACCCTCTTGTTTTGAATCACTTCAATTTTCGGTTTCTCCTCGCTTATCGATTCGTTGTTCACGAGAATCCACTAACGTACAAAGGCTCTGGAGTACGAACTATTTCGAATAATTGATTTCCTTCAGAGATGGTCCGCAACCCAGTGGAAAATCCTGGATCATCAAACCGCCTTCGCTTATACTTAGGGAAATAGTGGATCCGCCTTCTTATGAAGACTAAACATCGCTCTTTTCTTCCCTATTTTGAATGTCTTCAATATCAAAAGATCGTTAATCCTAATAATAATATATCAAAAATACTAAAGACCTTAAAGGCTAGATTTCCTTACCACAAGGATTCTTGCTTCTCAAAAAGAGAGTCGACCAAAACGCTCCTCAACACCTTAAATCGATTCCAACGCTCCAAGATACACACGAACACTCGAGTTCCGATCTTTCGTTATCACACTAAAGTATAATAAAGAGAAACGTTAATAAAATGAACTATTATTTCGATCCAAGAAATCCTTCTTACCTCCATCCATATTCGCCAAAACCACTAATAACTAACATGAACTAAAAGAACTCTTACCTATTCTCCACGGTTGAAAAGGGATGATTGAGAAAGATGCTTATGAATAGAGAGAGATTCGCTATGAAAACTAAAGAGAAGAGAAAATGGTTCTGCAAGGCACACTAACATTCGGCCATGAGAGATTTTTATGAAGATAGTATGATTGAAAAGAAAATTAAAAGATGAGTGAAAGGGATGATGATGAGGATTCGTTTTCAAAAGAAGAAAAGAGAAAGTAAGAGATGTGTTTAGGCAAGGTACATTCGGCAATGGAGGAAGGAAGAAAAGAATGACCTTTGGTGTTGGTGATTTCGCAAAATGAAAAGGCACACAAAAGAATACTAATGTGATAGCAAAATGACCAATTGGTCAAAAGAATTTTGGCATACCAAAAGCTCAAATTCGCCAAAGAGAAGGTTGAGAGAAAGAAAAAAAACAAAGCTTGCACAAAATGCTAAGAATGACCAAAACAAAATCCCTACCCTAGCCAAGCTACTAGCATATTCGCCAACCTCCCCCTTAGCTATATTGTCATCCAAATTCATTGGTCAAATAACCATGAATTTGTTTCCAAAACATTTTCCTTGATACTTGCCTCATGTCCCCATATCTTTCCAAAGTTCTTTGATTCCATACCATAAGTTAAAATTACCTTTTCCTTTAGTCTTACTTACCAAAAATAAAACAATACAACTCATCCATCCTTATCCCTTGCCGACACATGCATAGATTAAAGCAAAAATAAAATTTTCCTATATGCTAACCAAGGATTCGAACCACTCCCTCATGCCACAACTCATGCGCCAACACCACCTTACCATTTACTCATCTTATGCTACACTTTGACACTTATTTTTACTTAAGTATCAATGTCACTTAATCCACTTCATTAATTTCTCAAAATTAAAAAATTTATTCCTTTCCTAATAATTCTAAACTCTTCTTCAGAACTATAATAACTATGAAAAGAAGTAAGAAAATTTTCCTTCATAATCTAAGCACCAAAAACATGCAATAAAATCAATACTCAAATTTTTAGGGTGTTACACCCCTCCTTGAAGAACCCTTGCCATATCCACCACTCTAGCTCCCTAGGTGCAACAATAAAGCTTCTAAAGTGAGGCTTGTGGGACTCGAACTGTAACATCCTGATAATTAGGGGCTATGCATTTTACATAATTGAATGATGTTGCATGCTTAATCTTTATTAAGTGCAATTTTGGAAGTTATTTGAGCTTCATTTATTAAGTGAATGCTTTGCTAAGCTTTTAATTTCTATTAATTAGAGAGAGAACTAAGCTATTAAGGCCTTAAGAATTGATGATGAGAAGTTCTAGTATAAGTTAAGTAATTGGCAAAGTGGTTAAGATACATGGGTGTGTTCTTGAGGTACAAGGTTCAATCTCCTAGCTAACATTAGGGAGATTTTAATATTTTTTTGTTTTCTTCCTTGTAAGTGTCGGCCAAGAATATTCTAGAGTGGATGAGCTTTCATCCATTTTTGGCTTGTTGACCATGAGAAAAAGGAAGTTAAAGAACATAAGGCATGGAATCACAAATTCATGATAAGATGAGGGGACAAAGGCATGAAATAGGGCTATGTTTTGGGGATGTGTTCATGGTCATTTGACCATGAACCTAGACGGCATGAAGGCTAAGGGAGAGGCTTAGTTGTGTAGTAAATTCTTTGGATATGATGGGGAAGAAACAAGGAGGAAAAGGGGATATGTTGGCATTGATGTGGTTAATTTATGCTTTGCCATTAGGGGGAAAAGTTAGCCAAAAGCCTAGGTTGTCCATCTTTTCTCATTTTTCTCCAAAATTCTCTCCTAGTCGAATGTGCCATAGAGTTTAGGTAAAACTCTCTTTGTTTTAGCTTTCATCCTTTTGACCAAATCTTCTTCTTTTGGCCGAATGTACCATAGTCATTTTGGTACATTTTCATTTTTGATTTAGCCTCAATTGCTTGAACCAAATACAACCTTCTTTCTCTCATTTAGTTTTCATTTTGAAACCAAAACCACAAAGTTTAAGCACCATTATTCTTCTTCATTTTCTCTCTCTTGCCAATGCAACTAAGTTCCATAGTCCATCTCTTTTCTTTGATCCTATTCTTGTTTTTCTTTTCTTTTCACCTTATTTTTCTTATCTTTCTCTCATTGCCAAATCACCATTATCATTTTCTTCTTCTCTTCGCTTTACTTCTTTCTTCTTTCATTCTCTTTCTTCTTTCTCTTCAAACCGAATCCATTATTTTGAAGCCACCATTTTTATTCTTTTATTTTGTGAAGGTCAATCATCATTCTCTTTTTTTTTTTTTTTCGTTTAACTTCCAAGTGATCAAAGTAAGATGCTATCATTTATTTTCATCACTTCCTTTCACTTGAATAAGATTGGAAATCATAATCTTTTTATTTCTCTTAGGTCAATCTCTTGAAAAGATTTTGAAAGGAACTTTGTTGAAGACAACCTTAAGTGACCATTCAATCATCAAGGTAAGACTACTATTTTGGATAATATCAAATTCTTTAGATAGATTACTAATCTAAGTTATTTTAGGAGCAATCTAAGATCATCAAGATAGGTAAGAAAAGAGCCGCTCAAGTGTTTGGAAGAGAGGAGGTATTCTTTACCATCGAACTACAAGTTAAGAGCAAGATCGGGAGTTAGAGATTTTCCACGGTTGTGGACCTCCGCAAACGAGGATCGATTATTCAAGTAGTGCGATAACCGAACCACTCTACGTTGGTGGAATACCGCGGTTTTGATCCATCTAGTGGAGAAAACCGCAAATAACTGCCATTCGTGAACTGAGGGTAAGGATTTAGATCCATCGCTTATAAGTAGAGTTTTGCTAACAATAGTATATACTAACCAAGTGTGTTAATCATCTAGGTGTGGACGAGCTAGAGAGTATTGTGCTCATTGTTACTAGGTGTGTAACCATGCATTAAAATTTCCATAGATTTATATTATTAAAAGTGATTATATGATAATATGATTGTTTGTCGATACCAATCATTGGTATACAAAATTCGTGTATGTTACCCAATATTCCGCTTATTTTGATATATGCATCGATATGAAATAAGCATGACTATATTATGATTTGTGGGTACATAGCATGAAAATCGATTTGATATGTATGTGCATGGGCATATGGGTATGTTTTGTAAAGGAGGAAGTATTCGTGGTTTTACCACAATTCGTGACTTCGGTCACATATGTGAAATTGGTGACTTCGGTCCCATATTTGACTCGGTGGTTTTGGCCACATATTTGACTCGTGGCTTTCGGTCACATATTTGATTCTCGTGGCTTCGGTCACATATTTGACTCGGTGGTTTTGGCCACATATTTGACTCGTGGCTTTGGCCACATATTTGGACTTCTGTCAGTGACTTCGGTCACATCTGCTTTGGTGGCTTTGCCACAATAAGGGCGATGTGCATGTTGACCGCAAAGAATCGCCTTCGATGGTGTGTAGCGGATGGAGGGTCGATTTAGTAATCCCTACTGCAGTTGGTTGGTACGGGGTGTGTAGCGGATGGATATTTAGGTTGGGCTGGCTTGCATTTCATTTCATATACATATCCTTGTAACATTATATGACTATTACTTGATCTCGCTATAAAATGGGCCTTTGGGCTAAATTTGAGTAAAATGGGCCTTTGGGCTAGATTTGAGCTAAAATGGGCCTTAGGGCCAAATATTTGATTAAATGGGCCTATGGCCATATGTGAAAAATTTTGGGTTTGAAAGCATTTCATAAAATGGGCTTTTTAGTGTATGTGTTATACATTGAGTTTATGACTCACCCATTTTTATGGGATAACTTTTCGATAACTCATAGTGCGATGGATCTAGATGAAGGATTTCGAGGTGGCAAGGTGCTCGTAATAAGTATTATGGAGATTTTCCAACTTAAACTCTTTAGTTTAAATTTTATTACTTAGACTTTAATTTGGGTTGCCAATATTATGTAATAAGGCCATTATAAATTATCTTTAATTTTGTGTTTGGATTTATTTTAAATTCGCTATGAATAATTATCAAATATCTAAATGGTTTTCGATAAATTATTTAAAATGTGTTTGATAATCTTATATAAATGTTTTCAAAGAAATGTTCTTAAGTTTGGTTTCCTTTTATTTTATTAATTCCTTTTAAAAAATAATGTTTCCGCTTAAAGTTTTACTTGAGGAACATACCAAATCCGGTTGGGCTTTTTTTTGGGTTTGGGGTGTTTCACTTGGTATCGAGCCAGATTTAAACCTCGGCCTTGGGTTTTGAAGCCCACAACGCTTTCAAAATTTGGCCCAAAAGATTTTTGAAAGTTTTTCTTAAGTTAAATGGTTTTATAAGAGCATGGCACTCGAATTCTCTACCAGATCCATCGTGTATGTACCTTCATTTGATAAATGATATGAATGTTTGATAAGCCTAAGGAAATCAGAGACATGGACCCTAGGCGATGTGTGCTACTAAAAAACCATCGAAAAATCTGTTTATAAGACTTTCTTTTAATAAGAAGTGAAAAGATTCTAATACATAAGACTTTTCAGAAAAACAGATAAGATACGAGTAGTAGACATGAGCTCTAGGGACGAGGTCGTCGTGGACATGGAAGAGGAAGGATGATCGCTTTTAACCAGCCTCGGTCCGGTCAAGGTTCCGAGAATGAAGCTCCACCACCTACTGTAAAGCGCACTTTCAAGAACAAAATGAAGGAGGTGACGCAGATCACAAGTCAGGTCATGAAGTTTTGAGCGAGTAGCGGTTAGTTTCGAAGTGGATCTCAAGTCTCAGAGTGAGAGACTTAGATCGAATGGAGCCGAGGTTTTCAGAGGAGTATCCGAGTAGCTCCAAACGTAGCTGAATATTGGTTGGAAGCAACGAGAGGATCATGGATGATATAGATCGACCGATGAAGAGAAATTGAAAGGAGCTATTTCACTTCTTCGTGATGAAGCCTACCAAAGGTGGCTTACTATCAAGGAAAGTACCTCGTGGATCGTCTGATTGGGGGTATTTTAAAGTGAAATTTGAGGGAAAATATGTTGAGCTAGCTACATCGACTCTCGAGGAAGTCATTTCAACTCGTACAAGGAAACAAGTCGATAGTGAATATGAAGTGTAATTTTTGCGACTTAGCCGTTATGCCGAGGGATAGTGGCTACGGAATATGAACGCTATGCGCCGATTTGAAGATGGACTTAGAGATGAGCTAAGAGTGATGATTGCTCCACATCGTGAAAGGGATTTTGCAATCTTAGTGGAAAGGGCAAGAATTGTCAAGAGGCTAAACTGACCGAGAGATGTAACCGGACAGAGGTCGAGCAAGAATAAGAGAAGTTTTGGGTCTTGGTCGTCCTGAAACTTTCGTAAAAGTCAAGAAATGATGGACCGCGAGGTCACATGACTACTACGGAGTGCAAAGTCGCATTTGTTCTCGCAGGGAAAATGCACTCGGAGAATGCCGAAGAAAACCCGCGGATGTTTCAAGTGCGGTTCAAAGGATCACATGATCAAGGATTGTCCGATGAACTCTGAGAAGAACCGCCCAACTAATCGTGGTGTTAATCAAGCTGATAGAAGTGGTCAACAGCCGATAAGAGGCCGTGGTCCCAATGGAAGGGGCAATGGTTCTGGTAGAGGTCGCGGAACTTCAGGCAGAGGCAGTGGAAACTCTGAGGCGAGACAACCAAGTTTGGTGTATGCAGTTCGTCGCAGAGAAGACAAAGTGACGCACCTGATGTCATCACGGGTACGTTTCTGATTTCTGGGTTTCCCTTTATTGCTTTGATAGATATAGGGTCAACTCATTCCTATATCGCTAGTGAAGTATCTCGACTTTGCATGTGACTTCAAATCGCATTTAGGAAGATGATCGCATTTAGTCCTCAGATGCATGAGTTGTAGACAAACTCTTTAAGGAAGTGCTCTAGAAGTTCAAGGGATACAGCTTCAATGATTTAATGGAGTTGCCATTCGAGAATTTGACCTAATTTTAGGCATGGACCGGCTTGTAAAGTACCGCAAATGTGGATTGCGCCGCTAAGAGAATGTCCTTAAGAACTCTTGATGATAAGGAAGTTGTAGTGATGGGCTAAAGACTAACTACTTATCTAATGTAGTATCCGCCTTAAGGCGAAAGGATGGTTAAGAAAGGATGCAAGCTTTTCCGATGTTGGTGAATGCTTTGGAGGCTAAGGAAGCAAATCGTTAATGAAGTCGACGGTGAAGGAATTTGTAGATGTTTTTCCCAAGAACTTCTGTGGTTGCCTCCGGATCGTGAGGTAGAATTCGGATAGACTTATTGTTCGAACGGCGCCAGCTTTCTATTGCTCCATATAGAATGGCACCGAAGGAATTGGTTGAGCTTAAGGCTCGATTCGTGGAGTTGCTTGATCGTGGATTCATCCGACCTAGTGTGTCTCCATGGGGAGCACCTATCCTATTCGTGAAGAAGAAGGACGGATCGATGAGGATGTGTATAGACTACCGGCAGCTTGAATAAGTCGACTATCAAGAATGTATCCTTTGCCCAGATCGACGACTTGTTCGATCACCTTAAAGGAGTCATGTATTCTCTAAAATTGATCTAAGGTCGGGTATCATCACCTTAAAGTGAAAGAAACGGATATCCATAAGACGGCTTTCCAACCAGATATGGCCATTATGAATTTCTCGTAATGCCATTCGATTGATTTAACGCCTCAAATTGCGCTTATGGATATGATGAATCGGATTTTTCAGCCCTACTTGATCTGGCCTGTCGTGGTATTCATAGATTTACATCCCGTGTATTCTAAGTCCGGTGGAACATGATGAGCATCTCCTGATTGTGCTACGAGTTTTAAGGAGAAGAGTTGACGCCAAATTCAAGAAGTGTGAATTTTGGTGAAAGAAGTTGCATTTTAGGACATGTGGTATCCGCAGGGATTAGGTGGATCCTCAAGATCGAGGTCGTGTTAGATTGGAAACCACCTAAGTCCGTGAATCGAGGTTCGTAGTTTCTTGGGTTTAGCCGGATATTACCAAGATTCGTCAAGGGTTTTCATCAATAGTGCACCTTTAACGAAATTGCCGAGGAAGGAAGTACCTTTTGTGTGGGCCGATAAGCAAAGAAGAGAGTTTTGAGAAGCTCAAGAAAGTTTTGACTAAGCTCTGCTTTGATTCAAATTTCAAGCAGAAAAGATTTTGTCGTGTATTGCATGCTTCTCACACGGATTAGGATGTGTTTTAATGCAAGGCGAAAGGTAGTTGCGTATGCGTCTTCGCAGCTTGAGACCGCATGAAGTTAATTACCCGACACATGACTTGGAGTTGGCAAATGTAATCTTTGCTCTTAAGGTTTGGAGACATTACTTATACGGGAAAAGTCGGTGATATATACGACCACAAAAGTCCTAAATATCTACCGACTCGTAAAGAACCGAATTTGAGGCGCAGAAGGTGGATAGAGTTGTTAAAAGACTACGATTGTTCTATCGAGTACCATCCGCAAGGCGTAATGTGGTGGCGTATGCTCTAAGTCGAAAAGTGGTGTCGATTTGAGAGCGATGTTTGCACATCTTAGTCTCTACGATGATGGAAGCTTGTTGGCGTAACTTCAAAGTTGTTTCGACATGGTTAAGTCAAGTGAAAGAGAGGCAATTAATAGATGAAGATCCGAGGAAAAGCTTAGACAAAAAGCAGTGGGAAATTGGAAGATTTTGGTATTAATAATGTGAAGGGTATTGTGCTTTAAAGGTAAAGTCTCAGATGCCGAGGATCGGAGTTGAGGCAAAGATACTTCAGAATCGCATGGTAGCCCCTATGCTATGCATCCCGGAGGAAGTAAGTTATATCGAGACTTCATAGATCGCTTTGGTGGCCCGGTCTAAGCGGAAGTTACGGAGTTTGTAGGAAGTGCTTGACGGTCACAAGTTAAGGTGAACATCAAGTACCTTCCGGATTGCTTCAACCGATAAAGATTCCGCAGGAAGTGGGAGAGAATCACCATGGACTTTGTTAGTGGGCTTCTCTCACGCCGACTAAGAAAGACTCCATTTGGGTGATAGTGGACCGATTGACTAAATCGCACATTTTATTCCATTGGGTTGATTACTCTTTGCGTAAATTGGCAAAATTATATGTGGTGAAATTGTGAGATTGCATGGAGTGCCGTTGTCGATAATTTTGACAGAGATCCCAGATTTACGTCGCGATTTTGGAAAGCATTGCATCAAGCTTTGGGCACCAAATTGACTTCAAGAAGATTTCATCCTCAATGACGGTCATCCGAAAGAGTAATCCAGATCTTAGAAGATATGTTAAGGGTTGTGTGATAGATTTCAAGGAAGTTGGGAGGAATTCTTACTGCTATGTAATTTATGACAACAACAGCTTCAATCCAAGATACTGGATGGCACCGTATGAAGCACTATATGGACTAAGTGTCGCACTCCTACGTGTTGGATGTAATTAGGGAACGATGATTTTGGGCCCGTAGATAGTGTCCGAATCCAAGAAAAGGTTAAGGTAATCCTGCTCGGTTAAAGGAAGCATCGATGCATAAAAATCGACGCAGATTTAAAACGGAAAGAAATAGAGTATGCAAGGGGAGACCAAGTTTTCCTAAAGGTTTCACCTTGGAAAAAGGTGATGAGATTTGGACGAAGGGAAACTAAGTCCTGTGTTCATTGGACCTTATCGGATTGTGAAGCGGTCTGATCTCGTGGCATATCGCTTAGATTTGCCTTCTGAATTGAAGCAAATGCACGATGTGTTTCATGTTTCAATGTTACTGCTATCGATCGGATCCATCTCATATAGTACCATTGAGGAGGTGGAATTAAGATCGATTTGTCATATGAAGAGGAGCCAATTCAAATTCGAGCGAGATATAAAGGTTTTACTGAGAAAATCAGCCTCTCGTTAAGGTATTATGGCTAAATCATGGATCGTAAGAAGCTTCGTGGAACCGGAGGAAGCGATGCGACAAAGAATACCCTCACTTATTCTGCATGTAATTTTGGGACTAAATTATTTTAAGGGGGTAGAACGTAACATCCTCGATAATTAGGGCTATGCATTTTACATAATTGAATGATGTTGCATGCTTAATCTTTATTAATGCAATTTTGGAAGTTATTTGAGCTTCATTTATTAAGTGAATGCTTTGCTAAGCTTTTAATTTCTATTAATTAGAGAGAGAACTAAGCTATTAAGGCCTTAAGAATTGATGATGAGAAGTTCTAGTATAAGTTAAGTAATTGGCAAAGTGGTTAAGATACATGGGTGTGTTCTTGAGGTACAAGGTTCGAATCTCCTAGCTAACATTAGGGAGATTTTTAATTTTTTTTTGTTTTCTTCCTTGTAAGTGTCGGCCAAGAATATTCTAGAGTGGATGAGCTTTCATCCATTTTTGGCTTGTTGACCATGAGAAAAAGGAAGTTAAAGAACATAAGGCATGGAATCACAAATTCATGATAAGATGAGGGGACAAAGGCATGAAATAGGGCTATGTTTTAGATGTGTTCATGGTCATTTGACCATGAACCTAGACGGCATGAAGGCTAAGGGAGAGGCTTAGTTGTGTAGTAAATTTTTGGATATGATGGGGAAGAAACAAGGAGGAAAAGGGGATATGTTGGCATTGATGTGGCCGAATTTATGCTTTGCCATTAGGGGGAAAAGTTAGCCAAAAGCCTAGGTTGTCCATCTTTTCTCATTTTCTCCAAAATTCTCTCCTAGCCGAATGTGCCATAGAGTTTAGGTAAAACTCTCTTTGTTTTAGCTTTCATCCTTTGACCAAATCTTCTTCTTTTGGCCGAATGTACCATAGTCATTTTGGTACATTTTCATTTTTGATTTAGCCTCAATTGCTTGAACCAAATACAACCTTCTTTCTCTCATTTAGTTTTCATTTTGAAACCAAAACCACAAAGTTTAAGCACCATTATTCTTCTTCATTTTCTTCTCTTGCCGAATGCAACTAAGTTCCATAGTCCATCTCTTTCTTTGATCCTATTCTTGTTTTTCTTTTTCTTTTCACCTTATTTTTCTTATCTTTCTCTCATTGTCAAATCACCATTATCATTTTCTTCTTCTCTTCGCTTTACTTTTTTCTTCTTTCATTCTCTTTCTTCTTTCTCTTCAAAACCGAATCCATTATTTTGAAGCCACCATTTTATTCTTTTATTTTGTGAAGGCCAATCATCATTCTCTTTTTTTTTTTTTTCGTCAACTTCCAAGTGATCAAAGTAAGATGCTATCATTTATTTTCATCACTTCCTTTCACTTGAATAAGATTGGAAATCATAATCTTTTATTTCTCTTAGGCCAATCTCTTGAAAAGATTTTGAAAGGAACTTTGTTGAAGACAACCTTAAGTGACCATTCGAATCATCAAGGTAAGACTACTATTTTGGATAATATCAAATTCTTTAGATAGATTACTAATCTAAGTTATTTTTAGGAGCAATCTAAGATCATCAAGATAGGTAAGAAAAGAGCCGCTCAAGTGTTTGGAAGAGAGGAGGTATTCCTTTACCATCGAACTACAAGTTAAGAGCAAGATTTCGGAGTTAGAGATTTTCCACCGGTTGTGGACCCTCCGCAAACGAGGATCGATTATTCAAGTAAAAGGCATAACCAACCACTTTACGTTGGTGGAATACCGCATGGTTTTGATCCATCTAGTGGAGAAAACCGCAAATAACTCGCTATTCGTGAACTGAGGGTAAGGATTTAGATCCATCGCTTATAAGTAGAGTTTTGCTAACAATAGTATATACTAACCAAGTGTGTTAATCATCTAGGTGTGGACGAGCTAGAGAGTATTGTGCTCACTGTTACTAGGTGTGTAACCATGCATTAAAATTTCCATAGATTTATATTATTAAAAAGTGATTATATGATAATATGATTGTTTGTCGATACCAATCATTGGTATACAAAATTCGTGTATGTTACCCAATATTCCGCTTATTTTGATATATGCATCGATATGAAATAAGCATGACTATATTATGATTTGTGGGTACATAGCATGAAAATGATTTGATATGTATGTGCATGGGCATATGGGTATGTTTTGTAAAGGAGGAAGTATTTCGTGGTTTTACCACAATTGGTGACTTCGGTCACATATGTGAAATTGGTGACTTGGTCCCATATTTGACCGGTGGTTTTGGCCACATATTTGACTCGTGGCTTGGTCACATATTTGATTCTCGTGGCTTTGGTCACATATTTGACTCGTGGTTTTGGTCACATATTTGACTCGTGGCTTTGGCCACATATTTGACTTTCGTCAGTGACTTCGGTCACATCTGCTTTGGTGGCTTTGCCACAATAAGGGCGATGTGTATGTTGATCGCAAAGAATCGCCTTCGATGGTGTGTAGCGGATGGAGGGTCGATTTAGTAATCCCCACGGTGTGCTGGTTGGTACGGGGGTGTGTAGCGGATGGATATTTAGGTTGGGCCGGGCTTGCATTTCATTTCATATACATATCCTTGTAACATTATATGACTATTACTTGATCTGCTATAAAATGGGCCTTTGGGCTAAATTTGAGTAAAATGGGCCTTTGGGCTAGATTTGAGCTAAAATGGGCCTTAGGGCCAAATATTTGATTAAATGGGCCTATGGCCATATGTGAAAAATTTTGGGTTTGAAAGCATTTCATAAAATGGGCTTTTTAGTGTATGTGTTATACATTGAGTTTATGACTCACCCATTTTTATGGGATAACTTTTCAGATAACTCATAGTGCGATGGATCGGGACAAAGAAGGATTTCGAGGTACAAGGTTTCGTAATAAGTATTATGGAGATTTTCCAACTTAAACTCTTTAGTTTAAATTTTATTACTTAGACTTTAATTTGGGTTGCCAATATTATGTAATAAGGCCATTATAAATTATCTTTAATTTTGTGTTTGGATTTATTTTAAATTCGCTATGAATAATTATCAAATATCTAAATGGTTTTCGATAAATTATTTAAAATGTGTTTGATAATCTTATATAAATGTTTTCAAAGAAATGTTCTTAAGTTTGGTTTTTTTTATTTTATTAATTCCTTTTAAAAAATAATGTTTCGCTTAAAGTTTTACTTGAGGAACATACCAAATCCGGCTGGGCTTTTTGGGCCGGGTTTGGGGTGTTTCACTAACCTCCTCCCCGCAGAACTCCCTTGTGACGCCACTTCCCTACATGCTAAATGGCATCTCCTTGCCACTCTACCACTCCTTTTCTTGTGTCAACAAACGCAAATATTCATCCTTAAAACCTGTCTCTGTTAGCTCCCCCTAAAGTGCCTAAAAACAAAATTTTCACCTAGTTTCAAGCGTAACCTCGAGCCTTCCCGGGACCCCCAAACACATCAAAATAACAAATAAAACATGCCAACACACAGCAACACACAATAATGCAGAGCCCCTAGTTCCAGGATGTTACACTAATCTGGATGATTTATGTCATCCTATTTCTAGGGTTGCAATCAACTCCACTTAATTATGTTGATCTACTCTTAAACAGGGACTTTTGATCCTCTAAAAAGCACATTCGACTTGAATCAATAACCTGAATTATTAAAACAAGAATAAGAACTCACAATTAAGAATAAGAACAAGTATTTATCTTATAAATCAAATAATAATAAGATCCATCTTAGGTTTCATCCCCTTAGGTATTTAAGGGATTTAGTTCATACTAATAGGGGGAAACATCTTAAAATAAGGAAAACAACAAAACATAAGAAAACCAAAAACTTCAAGAGAAATTGATAGGAGATCTTCAGTCTTGATGGAGATCTTTCTTCCAAGCTACTCCCGACGACTGTCTTTGAGTATTTTCTGCTTTCTACTTTGTGTCCCTCTTTAGGTCCTCCCCTAGGGTGTTTATATAGGCTTCGGAACACCCCTTTTGGCTCACAAGTGGTTTTTTCCTAATTGAATTAGACTTGGGATCGGCAGGGACATGCCCGTGTGCTATGGCTTAGGCCGTGCCGGCCGTGTGGTCTACCCGTGGAGGAAGTCCAGGCCGTGTTGATTTCTGAGGTAGGCCCATTTTGTCCTTTTTTGGCCCGTTTATCATTCTTTTCGACTCCTTAAGCTCTCCTGCGTATAAAACATGAAAATAAAAGATTAGGGGCATTGAATTCATCAAAGCTAATGAAAATTCATCCAAAAATAAGCCAAGCATGGGTTCAAAATGTGTATAAATTATGGTTTATCAAATAATCCCACACTTAAACCTTTGCTTGTCCTCAAGCAAAATCCTCTACTCACAATTAAAATTAACTTCCTTAATTCATCTTATCAATAATGTCTTATCATAATTCACATATAATTTAACTAAAAGAGTCCTAAATATTCAAACAATTTAAGTCACAAATTTTTATAGCACAAAAACATAGGTGTTTCCTCGACCTAAATAATCACCTTTAATTCAAAACCGACAGGATCGACATCCTCACTAAAGATTTACTCAAATCACTCAACGTGTTTAAGGTTCAAATTAAGCACTCAAAATTCAAACATGAAAAGTTATTATCATAGGCTTGCATGAAAATCAAATCTCCACCACTATAAAATGAGATGAT